>VZTI01002070.1:6584915-6601299 GCA_013397865.1 Struthidea cinerea | reverse complement strand
AAAAAAAAAAAAAAAAAGAAGGAAAGAGCAGCCATTGCCTCCTCTTTCCCCAGTGTGTGAATGATGTTAAGAACATAAAACTTAGCAGGGATTTTTCCTTGCAAGAACAACAAACAACTCATTAACAAAAATTTATCATCAGGAACTTGAAAACTGCTACTTGTAAAACAAATTACAAGTAATTGAATTCAAAAAAGACATATGCCAGATGGCAATCTTCTAGATGCTCTGGACACCTCTCATTAATGAGAAAAGCAGCCACATGTGAAAATGCTTTTGTCTTTTTACCTTTGGCCAGCACTGACTATAGTCCTCTTCCCTTTCTGAGGCCTTTTTATCCAAATGCCGGTCAATGTCTTGCTGTCGCCAGGTTTTAAATGCCGCTCCCAAAAGACCATGAACGAAAAGGATGTCTGCTCTGATGGGCTGGCTGATCAACAAAAGGAAATTTTAAGAGATGTGGGGTACATATTCTTTATGCAAATTGGAACTTTTATGGACAACACTTCATGATATTTCAAAGAGCATACTCAGATAAAAACAAAAACTAGGGATCCACACAGAAGAAAGATACAAAATCAGGTATGGAAAGTACCCACCTCACAAATCGTAATTTTCTATAATGAAAAACACCTTTCCCTCCAGCTACTGTTAATGTGGCTCGGTAGCTCCAGTTTTATCATCATATTACAGCTTCACTGTAACCTGAGTAACACCAATGACCCAGGGAATAGTTGCTACTAAGTGACACCCTACACTGGAGACTGCTTCAGTCCCAGATACACAATCACTATTAGTAAGATGAAAATTTACTGCATCTCAGGCCAACAAGAGCTGTTGCCAGTAGAATAATTACAAGACACTGTATCCCAGTGTCTTGTCACAGTTGCACAGTGTCACAGCTGCAACCCACACAAAGCAATAATTAATTTCATGTTGTGTGTTCAGATTTTTCCATGCATTACAGTAATATTCTGTTCACACTTATGGACTGCCGCAACAACTTCTGCTGTTCTCCTACTTGAGAATCTAAATTCAGTCCTCTCAACTCACCAAGGAGCAGGAGGGGCAAGGTGACATCAGTACAGCAGCACTTTGATGTCAACTCTGCCAAGGTTTTGTAACAGAACAGTAGAACGAGTGCCTCCAAGTACAGCAAGTAAAATGACTCCTTCTACTTTACCTGCTACGATACTGTGGATGTAAGACATAAACACCATCTGGATATTTTTCTTTCACCGTGTCCCTGTCTAGATTAGCCAAAGCTCTGGATGCATGAGAAGACTGAATGACATGTGGGGATTTCATTACTTCAGCAAGTACAGAAACCCAACCTACATTGAGAAAATGAAGTGGCAGGTTAACTAATAGAAACATCATCCAAACAACAGAATGCAGAAACATCACCCATCAAACTATACTTCTGAAAATAGGTATTAAAACTTAAGAATGGTAATATCAAAATAAATTATTTCAATCTACTCTTTACTTCAGGAAAGCCAAGGCTATGTAAGCGGAATCTCCAAAATTCAAAAATTCAGAGTGGCAAGGAGGCAATGTATTTTACTGTTCAGCTTATGATCTGAAGGAGAACCCCTTCTCAGAATAAAAAGAAAGCGTATCAGCAGGTCAGCACAGTTGTAGCAAGAACAGAACTCAGATCTCTTTTTGCAGGTAAAATGCCAGGAAGCTGGAGACAATGAAGCTTAGATCATAGGAAAGGCACAGGAAACAACCTACAGGAGCAATGGCAGGTAAAAAAATTGATGCTTGCTGTGAAAATACAATCATTTCAAATTTTAAAATCCAGAGTAAGAAAAACTCTTCATATAATTAAAATCATCTCCCCTATTCTAGAAATTGTATACTATTTATACCTTAGAAACATAAGACTATTAAACTGGATACAACCCTCAATAAATTTTAAGTCAAAGATACTATGACTTACAGACTTTATGATACTCTACCTAAGGTGTAAAATTTTCTTAAACATGGATGGGAATGTTCAAAGACTACTGAGAAATGTAAAGGAGTATCTTTTATACATTTAAAGAACGTATGCACACGTTTCTTTAAAATCCTGATAAACCCTATTGCCAATAGCAAAAGTGCCTATAAATCACAATTACATTACAGTCAAGTTGATAAATTAAACCTGGGAATTTACTTCATGAGCACTGTTTGAAAACCATGTACATTATGTTGCTACTAGTATAGTCAGTAAGTTGCTAATTCAAGATAGTTCACTGAGACTGAGGAAAAGAACGAATTGACATTTCAGTTTTGTTTTAAACAAACAAACAAAACTGCCAGTACCTTTGAGGACTGTAATTTTTTTTTAAGAATAATGTATTTAAATTATGTTTCTAAGCAGAATATATGCTGACTACTGTGAAAGTTGTACATAAGAATACTATCTAAAGTCTACTTTCAGTTCTCTAAACACAATGGAAGACTGCCAAGATAGTCTGACTAAAACTAGCTTGGTCTCTGGTTTTGCAATTCTCTTAAATGAGCCAAGATGAAGAGTCAAAAATAAGTGTTCAGGATCAAAAATAAGTGTTCTGCCCCCAGATATTCCATCACAGCTATTACACAGTACATCGCTGTTTTTCTTCTTCCTGTGCCAGCAGTTTTTGCAAGAAAAGGAGCCTTAGAGGTTCTTTCTTCTTATGCATCATCCAGCAATAAAAGAGAAGCTTTATCAAACTCTGGACTGGCAGTATCTGACTGCTCAGCTCTGGAGTTTGATTCACTGTCTAAAATTCCTTTTGTACTGAGAGCTCTGTCCCAGGGAGCTGCTGACTCTCCTGTTTCAATCTCTTCTTCTACACACATGGTTTCAACAATCATATTAATTTAAGAATGGTGCCAGAGCTCAGAACAAAGGCCTTTATAGTCCAGCTGCCTTTCCTCAGAAGTGAGCAGTGTGAAAGCTGCAGAACAATATAACAATAGAGCAATAAAAGGACAATTATATAGTGCTGATTCTAGTCTATACCCTCAGGTTTTCTGCAGTCAACCTGGTTTCCATGTGTAGAGCTTTATGGATTTTTTCTTTACATGAATTGTCTAATCATTCTTTGAAACTTTGTGAGTCTTCAACTACCACAATCTTTTGTGGCAAGTTTTATTTTGGTTATGCAGTTTACGGAAAAATACTATTTATTTCTGTCTCTATAATTAATGTACAAGAACCTCTGGTCTTGCATTACAACTAAAAGCAGATGACCATTCCCTCCGCCTCCTCTATGCCAGTGAAGAGAATTTTATTAATCTTAGTCATATTATCTTTCAATTGCTTTTTCCATGCTAAGTGTCTTAGTCTAGTTACTTGTTCTTTTTATCACAGCCATTGCAAATTTTTAATCACCTTCACCGTCTTTTTCTGTGCCTTTGCTACTTCCCCTTTGTGTAACAGACATTAAAAATGCACGCTGCATTTAACAGGCAGACACCAGCTTGGATTTACACAGAACAGCACATTGATATTTTCTATTTATTGATTTTAATTATTTATTTGAAACTTTCCGGAGTAGAAATCTACCACTGAGATAGCTTTCCTTTTACCTGCACGTACTATGGATGAGTGAAGGCGTTCATCCAAAGCCATATTCCCAATAATGCGAATTATGTTCCTCTGTATCTTTGCTGAATCTTTACGTAGCTGGTATATCCTCTGCAGTAGCTGAAGGCCTCCTTTAGCTTCAATTTTATCACAGTGAGAAGAAATCTGGCATTACACAGTAAATACAGTGACAATAAATATACGTTCCGCAAAAGGTTCTTTAGATGCTGTTAATTCACAAATTAGGGAGTTTTAAGAAGCAGGCAAACACAGCCCTTGTTGCATAGGAATTACTATTAATCTGGAATTTATTATGCCATATTTGAAGAGGAAATAAGTATTTTAATATGCAAAATGCAAGATTTCTATGAATTGACAACTTGAAAATCTCTGAGTACCACCTCTCTACTCTTCTTCACATCTGAGGGAGATGAAATGGTCTCCACTTGGCATGTTCAAATTTCAACTCAAGTTCAAGAGTCTGAACAGGTCAATTGTCTGCATTTGCTAAAGCACTATCTGAACCAGAGCCACTTGTCCTTCACATAAAATGGAATCACTATAATTCCTTCTCTTTGAAATGAAAAAAAATTTTTACATTCCGGATAGTACTGCTATCATTACTGATCCTAAGGGCAACAATTTAGTCCAGATGAATATGCGTGGCAGCTTTGGAACTGCTGATATCCTCGAGTCTGTGGCTTTCAACAGGCATTTAGAAAGAGTACAGTCACAACTTGCTTAAACTGAAAATCTAGAATATAACAAATTCTAGACAAAGTCAGAATTTCTATGTATCTGAAGATGTGAAAAGAGTACTGGGAAACTGCACTTTATCCATCCCTACGATCAGTAACAATTTCGTATTCTCAACACTGCTTCTCAGTGTTCCAGGCTTGTGAACAATTAAGCGTACACAGAAGAATGTAGCAATAGGAAACAAGAAGAATCACTGTTACAAAATGTCTTCCATGCTCTTCATCTGTGTCTGCAAAAAACAGACTGGTCCTGGAAAGGACACTGTATTAGCTGCTCGCTGTGCAATATTCTGCCCAAGAATACCTCTGTGTATGGGTAAGGTTTGCATTCTGTTCTGGTTTCATGGGCTATTTTGCTTTGTGGAAACCTGGAATTTCAGAGCTGCCCTTTTACTTCTTGAATGATACACAGAGGTATAGTACAGGGGAACTTGTAAGGGCGTATTAGAAACAACAACAAAACCTACATACACTACCCCATGAGGAAAAAAAACCTAGTTTGTTACACAAATGTGTTCATTTCACACCAGTCTCAGTTGTTTGAACATTCTTACAGAAGGAGCAAGGGGTAAGAGACAAGGAAATGGCAACTCCTTCCCAATACATGAGAGTGCATTAGAAAGGAATGTCTATAAATGCAGCTTTTCAGTTACAGTTTAAAGGACAAATTACCTTAGAATGCTGTACTAAAGCCTGCAAGCAAAAGAGTTCCACTGTCTCTGAAGGGATTTTACTCAATGTCTCACAATATGGAAGTCCATTTCCTCCAAAACACCATAAGCCTCCCTGAAATGAAACACAGTAAAAATTATAACACATTTCAAATGGCTACATAAAAAAAAGGATTTCTAAACTAGAATGTTAAGCGTGTAATGATCTACAGAAATTTATCTTTAAAGAGTGCACAGCATGCACGCACTTTTCAAAATGTACAAATTAGACAACAGTCATCATAAAAGTGTTTACTGTTTTTAACTGGAAGTCTGTAGTCTCCTTAGTCTATTAACTTCAAAACATACAATAAAGGGGAAAAATGTAGGATTCTTATTTTGTTAATGAATGTCATCTTTTAAGATCATTTGCTTAAGCATAAAAAAGCAAGAATCAGATTATCTTTAGACTTGCAAAAATTAGAAGAGGAGGGAAAAAGGTCTTCAGCATGTGGCACAGCCTCTGAAGACCAATCTCTTAATCACGCAGTAGAAAGACCAACATAACCTCAATAAAAATCAAAATACTTCCAAGTGTGGTGTCTTACCAAAGCTCCCTTTGTAGCACGAGCTCTGGCTGTGAAAACAATAAAGGAGTGATAGTGTAAAAATAGCACACATAACTCTGTCATAGAAAATAAAGAGTTATTGCACTCTGAAAACTTTATAAATGAAGACTGACAAGCATTGTTATTAAAATGACATTCATTCTTGTTATTGCATCTTATAAAAAATAACAATCACCGATTAAAGAAGTCAGAACTTTTCAACAACAACAAAAAATTCACAAGAGAGAGTGGATGAAACTGACATAACAATTATTACTTTAAAACAATAATAATGGCACTTTAAATTACATTCCTAAAGCCACTTAGGAAGTTGTTGCACAGACAGAGTTGAAGAATTCCTAGATCCAAGTCCAAACAGACCACAGACTACTCCAATTCTGGTTTGGTAACAGGGACCTGTTTCAGGGAGGCATTTCCATGTGACGTAACAGAGTTTACTATTTAAGGTGTGCTAACAACCTACCATTTTACTACAGACTTAACAGAGGTTTAATAATCTCATCAGTAAAAAGACATTCAAACAACAGTAAGATGAAATGTGAAAAATCATTTTATGAGCACTACAAGGGGAAAGAATGTTTTGGACAGAGTGTTGAAATGTCTGCTTAATGGGAAGATAAGATATAATCTTGCACTAGGCCTTTCAACTAGTACAGCTGGGAAATATAAACAAGCTTTCAAGCAGACAGTCTGTATTTACAAGAGATTTTGCTTACGTTCTACAATCACAAAGTGTCTGTATTTCTCTTCCTCTTACAATGATCAAAAATATGGAAAAAGGTTTGTATCTCTGAGCTCTGCAGGAACAAAGAACCCAAATAGTTCTGTTCTGCAGATGGAAACTCACCATTTGCGCAGCGAGAGTCTGGCTACTTTCACGTAATGCAAGAGATGTGAAGTACTGGACACATGGATCAAGACCAGTCTGAGGTAAAGATACCAACAACAAGCGAAGTTCATCTTCTATGGGATAATCCTGTGAGAAGTAAGCACAAATAGCTTTTAGGTTTTTTGTTCAAAGCACGAAGCAAAACACAGAAGAGAGAAATATTTGAAATAATGGAATCAGCCATAGTAATGAGGCCGTAAAATATGAAGCCTGGACTTAAGTGCTCTGCAACTTCAGTTTAATAGTTGTATCTGTAAAGACTTTGGAAACAGATCATTCTAAAACCACCAAATAAGCGATGAAAAGCAAGCTTTACGCTTCATACTTTGGTGGCCTTATTCTAATGGTTCCAAAGAGCAGACGAAAAACCAGTTCCTCTTGGCAGAGGAAACTTAAAAGTAACCCCTTAACTACACAGAAATTTTCATAGAATCATAAAATACTCAGAATTACAAGTGACCCCAAGGATCACAGAAGTCCAACTCCTGGCCCTGCACAGGACCATCCCCAAGAATCACACCGAGAGCATTGTCCAAAAGCTGCTTTAATTTTGTCAGGCTTGGGGCCATAACCACTTCTCAAGGGAGCCTGTTCCAGTGCTCAACCACCATCTGGATGAAAAACTTTTCCTGATATCCAACCTAAACCTCTCCTAACAGAGCTTCAAGGCCACTCCCTCAGGTCCTGTCACTGGTCACCAGACTGAAGAGATCAGTGTCTGCCTTTCAGCTTCGCCTCATGAGGAAGCTGTAGACTGCAATGAGGTCTCCCCTCAGTCTCCTCTTCGCCAGGCTGAACAGACCAAGTGATCTCAGCCACTCCTCACGTGGCTTCCCCTCAAGGCCCTTCACCATCTTTGGATGGCCCTCCTTTTGACCCTCTCTAATAGCTTAATGTCTTCTTTTATAGAGTGGTGCTCAAAACTGCACACAGTGTTCAAGGCAAGGCCACACCAGTGCAGAGCAGAGTGGGACAATCACCTTCCTCATTCACCAGCTTGTGAAACTGTGCTTTTGGTGCTGCTCCATCAAAATGAACATATAAATGACTAGTAAAAAATAAAGACATTTCTTTTAAGGTTTTGTCTAAAAAATTAATGTAAGTATTCATTTAACAATCCATATATTGATTGACAGATTCAACAAAGTAATTTTATTTGCCTACAGTCATGGAACTTGCAGTTATTCTAATCCTTGATAAAATCAGAGATGGAGACTTAATTGTGTAGAGTTGCTACAATGATTTGCTTCAACTTCCTAAGCAGCAGATTGGCAACTCTGAGCTTCAATCACCTAGCAATCGTACTGCTGTAAAAATACATCCATTAACATATAGTAGTGTAACCTAGTATTTAAGGACTGACAGGTACAGATCCGCTATCACATAACGTTACAAAGACAAGAAAGCAAAAACTGAGACTATCACTACCAATCAAAGCAGATATTCAGAGTCTTGTTGATTAAGGTACACAGGTATTTTACTGACAGGGCCTTCTGCATTATTCATTCTATTAGCATTACAAAACACTTTGTATATTATACTTCATATGCCAGTTCTGTTTATTGAAGAAGTTGATGACATGACTCCTCAGGCCATCATATATATATAATACACACACAGACACACACACGTAAAAATTAACTTAAAGAGAAAGCAAGGCCAAATTTATCCAATAAGGATTTGTTGGCACCAAAGAGATGGGCCTACAGCAGAGCACCACAGTAGTACTGAGGAGGCAAAGGCCTCCAGGAGCTCTATGTGTAGGATTCTGTCAGTGTCAACAAGGCAATTCAGGATGATTTCTTCACATTGCCTGTTGGGTATAGACAAGCAGTGCGTCTGTCAGACTGGTAACCAGCACAGACTTCACTGTTTGTAAATATGTAATCTGGACATACAGTCCAAGAACAATAATTTATCAACGCTTACAACCTTATTTCTTTCCATCATGCCACTCACTAACACATATATACCCCAGGGTATATCATACATTTGGGTCTCAATTTTACTACTAGTTAGTTACTTTAGAAGAACTCCACTTTAAACAGTTAACAACAAAAGCAGTAAAAAGAAGCAACCAACTAAGAATCATCTAATACCTAATTTTCCTTTACTTACAGTCTTTATTTTTGGCAATGGTGGTGGAGGCAGGAAAAAGCGAAGGTCGACATCTTTGGATCGAGCCAAACCTATAGTAGTCCTTTGATCACAGGTTTGAGCAACTGTGCCATATTGATAATCTGTTGTACAAGAATTTCAATGTTAGTTTTAACCCTAACTTTAAATATTTAATTTTGTTTTAAATGTAGTTTGTGATCTACTTCGTAAATACACTTGAAAAGAAGAACCATCTCTCTACAGTCTACTTAAAAAAACCCTTTGATTTTATAACCACAGATTCCAAAAGTTAAAAACTGCAGATTTTAGATCAGCACTATACTGAGCTGAAATACACCTGGGCACTAACTGCTCATTAAAGGCCAGTTTGATAATTCAGTGGCAAACGGAAGGAAAAGAAAATATAACCTTGATGTGAATCAATACATTTTTCCATAAAAATTTCCTTCTATTCCTGTTATTGTTATACAATTCTAGAACAAAACTGACAAGCCATTTAAAACACACTTCTCACAGTCGCAGATTGGCAGTATTTCTTCTTTGGTGGAGATCATTGCAAACTGCAAACTGAACTCCCTGGAGCTGAACACTTTGGTCCTAGCTGCGAAACATTAGCACATACTTTCAGTCCTAAACTTCCTATGACTTGGGTTTGAGGTATCAGTTTAAAAAAAAGCCTGTTTCCCTCATGAGGCAGTTGGCAACAATAATTACTGTTTGTGAGACGCCTAAATACTACAACAATGAGCACTACAGAAAGAGGGAGATAACAAAAAGCAACTGAATTCCTGATACTGGACATCTTAGGCTCTGAGATCCTGAAATCACCCGCTAACAGTATTCTTCTACAAAGGACAAAGCTTCAGTTTTGGTACATCCTAGCTTTCAAATGTTTTCAAACAGTTTACTGGTGTAAATTCCCTGTGGAAATTATTTAGAATTTTAAAGAGGCAATTTGAAACAAGATAAATCCCATGGTGTGGAGTTGCATGGGAAGAGTGAAAGATTCTCAACTGACCAAATTACCAGAATGAGAGTGCAGAATAGAATGTCACCTAGTTTATGTAGCTTGGTGATGGAGGGGAGAGGAGGAAACACAAATACACACACATACACTTCCCCTTTACTTGGGGGTTCAAGGATATTTGTTGCTAGAGCAAGACGGAGAACTTATTACTATTAAATAATAACTAGGACAAAAAATGGCTTACAGATAATGCTTGCACATACAAACCCTCTACCTCTGGTTTGTCATTACTACCTATCAGCTCCTAACCAATTTTTATTAACTTAACCATGGCCTTAAACTCACTCCTACAGAGCCTTATAAAAAAATCACTGCCAAAACTTGCGACTGTGTCAGCAGTCCCAACAGAAAGCCCAAGGAATTAATAAGCATGAACTGCTCTTCCACATCACAGCAGTGGTTACAATTCTCCGGTGGGGAAACAGAGAGAGGCCTGCTCTGCAGACACACTGTGTCAGGGTACTAGGAAAGAATACCTACTTGAAATGTAAATAATTCCCCCCCATTTTAGACCAAGTTATGCTTCTTGCAGCTACTAGCTTTTCTTCCTGTTGTCAGCAGACTTGGAACAGCTAACTGAGGCTGTGTGGACTTTCTGGGACAAATTAGGCTACATCAGCATACATTACCATGCCAATGACTGTTGCTTGCCAGGTCTTGTACAGCCTGCAGTCGGACTGCTTTGTCTTCCGACTGACTTCTCTTTAAGAGAAGCCATAAGGCACACTCATGATCTTCTCCATCAAAGGTACTGAATTGTTCTTTGACCAGGAAACAAATGAAATCCAAATTATTATTAATGAACATTTTAACCAGCCATGTTTCTATTTGTTGAGTAAGGAAATATGGTTTTTTCTAATATTTGACTATTACTCCTTCGCAGTAATTCAGAGTGTAATGTTTTAACATTAAATTAGTACAATAAACAATTACAGAATGGCATCAGTAAAATGCTGGTCCTGAAATGGTGAATTTGACTCATTTTAGTGGCACCAAGTCAATATTTCATACCTATGTGACACACACAACACCTGGCTGGTGCTTACCAACCAGAATTAGCAGCAGGAGATGCAAATTGTTAGCAACTCTTGAGGCTCTGACCTTGAACAATTAATTTCACAGGATGACAGTGGAGATGCAGGATGCACATCGCTATAATCATTTAACAGAGAGTTAAATGAGAATAGACAACATGCCTCAGGAGCACAGCTTCTTATCTAAATGGAAATTCTTGTTTTAAATTACTCGAAAAAGCAGCAACACTGTTCCAAAAAACTGTGCTGCTTTCAGTAAATATTGTCAATTTTGATCAAAACATAGCACACTTTTCTAAAATGAGATTTTAAGAGTATTTCATCCCACAAATACCTTTTGTACACAAAACTGGTATCAAATATTAACCTGGTAACTTAAGTTTTAAATCTCTTCTGGAACAAGGAAAAACCAACCCTCAAATCTCCTCTTAACCATCACTTTTACTTACTTTAAGAAATTGTTTTAATACATAGAAAATAGACAACTGGCTGGTAACCCATATTAATATAGAAATTATAAGATATATTATGACTGTTCCAAGAAGAAAAGAACATGATAGCTTTGTGAGAAAAAATATTTTACTTTCTAAATGCCCTACTTCTTACTGTTAAAAAATAATAATCATACATAAAGTCCTGCTTTCAATACCTACCATTAAAAGGTCTCCGGAAGATTTTAGCTTCTGTTTCTAGAATCTTTCTCACTGCTTTATGGATTTCTTTTCTGGCTTTGTATGTGATCCCTACAAGAGTATTTTTATATTACTGGAAGTCTGAAAGACAGTTCCCTCACATCACTTTTCATAAATATATGGAAAAAAAATACACACACACATAATCATATAGACATTATATAAAGATAATTATCTCATATATAGAGAACTATGCATAGAAAAAAATATCTTAAAAAAATACAGTCAGCAGCTCAAAATAAATTTGGTGACATTTCTTGGTAACAGACTTTCCTATAACTTTCCTTGTTATATAAGGAAACTTCCAGAAACATTCTATTCTCTTAGAATTCTATTTTTAGAACTCAAACAATTATGCATCTTACCTTGATATTCACTTGGACTTAGAGAAGCTGTACGTACATATACATAGGATTTAAGTTTTTCTTGATGAAGAGCTTGAGTATCGATTTGCAGTAACTTATTTAAGGACAGGACTTCATATGTAATGAATACAAAACCTCTTTAAAGAAAAGAAAACTGCATATGAATGTCAACTAAAACAATATAATGAAAAAAAGTTAGCAACCACATTGGTATAAATCACTCAGATTTCACAAAATATGTAATAGTCTGCAGATTATTTTGATCTAGCAAAGTACAGAAAAGGCCATGAAATACTTGAAATAAGTTATAACTATCAGAAATTCTGCTTCAAGACTATATCCTACCACATCTAACATCCCCTAATATTAGCACATGTTCTGGAAGATACATATATTAAAATTTTAACTGTATACATAAGTTATGCATATGCTCATCAGTTACAACTTACCCTAGTATAAGCGATCCAGTTACCTTTGCAATTTTTCCTTGAAAAAATTAAAACCAAATGTCAAACAAAGTTGTGTGCATCACCTCAATACAAACAGAGTTACCATTTCATAATCAGACAGTAAGAATATCAGCCATTAAGAACAAGCTTTAAAAATTTTTTTCTATTGCTCTCTGGCTTCCAGGAAATTATTAACCAAAATTTACAAATGAAGAAAACATTACTTGATTCGGATTTCCTACTCTCCTAAGCATGATGATAAAGCATGTATCCTGCCAGTGCTATTTGCTTTGAATATTGCTACCTCTCAGTTGCATTAATTGCTCAGCTACAAGAATCAAGAGTAAACTGTCTCTGCTTGTAACACTAGCAGCGATTTAGAACTAAATAATTTTAAGGAGTTAACTTTTTCTTACACGTTGGAGCTATATTACATCCAGGATTATGTATGTTCTTTGAGAAGTCCTGCAGAGTCTCCATAAGAAAATATATTTTAAAAATAATTCAATTGGATGTAATTTATAAAGCAAATAGATAACAAACCCATGCTACTTGCAACAATTTGCCTTTTAAGCCTAATGATTCCTTTCAGATTTCAGCTACTTTATATCTACAAAGTTGATCTGATTATCTGGATATAAAGATCTCTATACAGAGAAACTCTGATCATTACCAGTAGCAGCAAACCCAATGGAACACATCTCACTTATCACGAATAATTTCTTTTCCTCAGCATGAATTGGGAGATTTGCCCCACAACTACTGCTACCAGCTTCCATCTTTGTGAGACCATAAGAATTTGCATGCAGACAAGAGGCAGCAGCTACATGTTGAAGAAATAACTAGCAGAGAAGTTTGAAACAGAAAAAAAATGCAATGCTTCCTGTAGAGCAGAAATTGAAATATCCTATCTTTAATGCCCAGAAATAAATTTCAGAATTGTAAGAATTGTCATTATATGCCAAAGGCACCAAAGAAAGCAGACACTAAGCAAGAGACACTGCAGAGCTGAGTAAAAAAGGAAAAACAAATAATAGAAGCAAGCTTTAATCACTGTTTATGAATGCAATTATTTCATGGCTCTAGAGGTTACAAAAAAAAAATCAGATACAAGTGGAATTGAAGATAGTTTAAGGAGATCACATTTAGTTAGGGAAAGACCCTCACCTAGTGTTTGTATCTGTTCCCAGATAATCTGCTTGTATCATATTACATATCAGTATGCAAAGCAAAGTCAGAAGCAGAGAGCAGGGACAAACAGAAGCTTTCAATCGCTAAGTGTTCAAGGGCTTAGAACTTCAGTATCATTTAACTATGCATGGTGTCATATCATTTCTTTTTATTAACACTTCAGATCAATACATAAGGACGTGTACTTACTGATATCATTCCAGGGTAGGTGTGTTTTTGTGGCCGGACCAGAGGTTCCTATTTTTCTGTAGCAAAATACACAGTAAGCAGCCACTGACATTCTGCCTAATGGAAGGGGGAAAAAAAAAGTAATGATTGATTTAAGAATTACAGCAAACTGTCACTGTGACGTACCAAGAATAGTGAGTAACAACACAATCCAAGTTCAGGAAGAAAGTGGTCATTTAATTAATTATAATTTGATTTATGTAACTTGGTTCCCAAAGATGACAGGAGGCTATTGGTTCTTGGACCAGCCACCCCTTGTCCTACTGGCCAAAGCTCACAACACCTACTTCAAAATACTATTTCACTGTGTACCATAACAACTCTGAAAAACAGATCCCAGGTGCACAGATAAAAAATAGTTTACAAAAACCCGTAGCAGTGTTTATCATAGCTGTCATGAGAAACACAGAGCTCTCACAGAATGCTGCAAAAAGCTGAAAAATTTCTCTACCAAAGCTTTTCAGCATCTACAGAAAACCTGTAGGATTTTTTTCCTGTCTTTTCACAGCAAAGTGAAATGACATTCAGTCATGATGGCAAAGGTCACAATAAATCATGTTTGTGCGATTTTGCTGCATATAAAGCACTCCAATTAAAGAACTCTATAAACTTCTCAATTTAATGGGCTGAATTTCAATTATAAGAAAAGTTTAAAGCAGTTTTTAATCAATTATGTTACTGTTGATTTTAGTGACTAAGTATCTCCAATTAACTTCTCTGCTTCTAAGTTTCCTTTCCTACTTCTTAGTCACCCTTCCCTAAGTACCAGATATGGTCATATCTCCATCAAGACACTACTCAGTATGACATGGGCTTTAATACAACTCAGTAACCAACTGCTTTTAAAGTTCCTAATTTATTGTGCTGGCAAGTCTTTCATTTTGACTAACAAAGCTTAAAGAACTACTAAATATAAACTAATACTCTTTGCATACGCTGCAGAAGTAACATGAAACTTGTTGTATCTTTAAAGTGAAATTTCAGCGTCTGCATCAATGCATTCATACTAACTGAAATACTGAGTTAATGTGTTTAAATGGATGTAAAAACACACCAGTATCTTCACGTACGAATCAAATTCTTGTTGGAAACACAGACACCCTTATTAAATGTCAAATTAGGTCTCTGTTACCACAATCACAATTAACGCAAAATGATAAAATGTAAACCTGATGTTGAAATATGGAAGCCTGATATTTTCCTTGAATTTAAGGTAATCTCTACAGACCAAGAAAAGTGCTTATATCATTTTTATCATCAGTGTCCAACATCTCTAAACAAGGGGACTCCTTTTGTTTCCTTCCTTTAACATGTCTTCCCTCTTTTCTCATTTCCCCAGGTTTTGATTTTTCCCTTCTCTCTTGCTTGTGTTTGGGAGATTTTTGAAAAACATCAGCTCTACCCCAGCACTGTCACAACCACTGCAGACTGCTTTTTCACTTCCATCATTTCAATATTGTTTATCCATTCACTTCAACAGAGTACACCACACTGTGAAACGCTTTTCAGACATTGATAATCAGTCCTCTAGGGACACCTCTCCTGCCTCCAAACTCTCTGTCTCATGACAGTTCCTTTACTACCTTTACTCACAGAATCATAGTACTCACATTTACTCTTCTCTCAAACCACAGTCTGCAAGAAACATGTGGTTCAGTGACAGCAGGTGCCAAAATTACTAAAATCTAAAGCATGCATCTGCAAACACAGGAGGCCAAAGTGAGTGCCACTTCTCTGTTGTCAGGAGCTTCTGTTCAGGTCCAAGAGCAAAGAGTGAATCATCAAATGTTAAGGGTCTGCAATGGACCTTAAAGACCACCTAAACCAAACAACCCTGCCATGGGCAGGGACACCTCCCACTAGACCATGTTGCTCAAGGCCTTATTCAGCCTGGCCTTGGACACTTCCAAGGTTGCGACACACACAACCTTCCTGAGAAATCTGTTCCAGTGTCTCACCACTCTCACAGTCAAGAATTTATTCATAAATACCTAGTCTAAATTTCTCCCCTTTTAATTTGTACCCATTACTCCTTGTCCGATACTACAGCTCCTGATTAAGTGTCCCTCTCTGACTTCCCTGCAGGACCCTTCAGATACTAGAAGGTTGCTGTGAGATCTCCAAAGCAACCTTCTCTTCTCTAGGCTGAACTGCCCCAACTTCCTCAGTCTGTTTTCATAGGAGAAGTGCTCCAGTCCTCTTTATCATATTCGTGGCCCTTCTCCAGGCTTGTTCCAGCAGCTGCACGTCCTTCTGACACTGCGGACTCCAGAGCCGGCTGCAGGCCGCCCAGGGATCCCAGGTGGAGTCTCACCAGAGCGGAGGAGGGGGGCAGAATCCCTCCCCCGGACCTGCCGGCTACGCTGCGCTCGGTTCAGCCGGTTGCTCTCCGGGCTGCGAGCGCGCTCTGCCGGCTCACGCCGAGCTTTTCATGCTTAGGGGCACACAAGTATAATGCAGAAGGACCCATTTCGCACCCTGTTTCACAGCTGGTCTAGGCAGCTCCGAGCCCCGTCCCGCACCGGGGTGCGGTGCCCACCTACCCGCCTCGCGACTGCGCAACTGGAGCGTATTAAAAAAAAAAACAAAACAAACAAACAAACAAAAAAAACCAACAACAACAACAAAACAAAACCCACCACCGCAAGCCCAACTTTAAGCAACGAAGCACGTAACAGGAGCCAATCGAGGGTGGCTCTGTGCCTCCTTCCAACAGGGAGGAACAACACACCCGTTATCCTGCGGCCCGGCCTCCCCCTCCCGTGCCGGCCGCCATCCTCCCCCCC
>VZTI01002070.1:6566049-6584632 GCA_013397865.1 Struthidea cinerea | reverse complement strand
GGGGCCGGCGTGCGCGTGCGCGGCACTTCCGCCGGCCGGGCAGCGGTGGGGCAGAGGGTTGTGGTGAGGGATCGCATCCCCGGGAAAACCTTCTGTCCGCGGCGGAGGTGAGGGACGGGACCGGATCCCCTGGGAACCTCTCTGTCCAAGGCGGAGCTGAAGGACGGGCGGGAGGGAGCGGATCCCCTGGGAGCCCCTGTGCCCAAGGCGGAGGTGAAGGGCAGGAGGGACCAGCAACTCCGGTGGGGAGCGGGGTTGTCGCAAAGAGTCTTTGAGTTTAACCGAGGTGTTGTTTGTTTGGTTTTGTTTGTTGGGGGTGTGTGGGGTGTGTTGTGCTTTCAGATTTGCTGTGATCGCCAGTGCGATCCAAAGCAAGGGTTGTTCTTGCCGATTCTTCAGCGTTCGTAAGGGAACCGAGAAGATGGTGAATGTTCTGAAAGGTGTTCTGGTTGAGTGGTGAGTAACAGCGTTTACTGCCTTTCCTTGTGTCAAAGACTTTGTATTTCTTTAAACCTGGACATAATCTAAGTAACTGAAGAGTCCAGACAAAAGGAATTGTTGTGGGGAAGGGTGGTGCTGAACAAGCAGAGAAAAGTGTGACCTTTGGGGGAAGAAGGAGAGAGGTAGTTGTAGGTAATCCTAATTCCAAACTCCCATTTTTGTTCTCAAGAAACTGTTTTCCACTTATGCTTGACCTCTTTAAAGAAAAGAAAAGTACATATAAATATGGGCTAAAAAATATGATGGCAAAAAAGTTAGCAATTACATTGGTATAAAAATCCATTTTTTTTTCAAAATATATAATAGTCTGCAGATTATTTTAGTTTAGCAAAGTAGAGAAAATGATATAAAATACTTAAAATAAGCATTAATTATGAGAAATTATGCTTCAAAGCTATATCCTACCATGTCTGATGGTCCCCTAACATTGTCACTTTTTTTTGAAAGATACACAAATTAAAACTTTAGCTGTATACATCAGTTATCTATATGCTTGTCAGGTACAACTTACCCTAGTATAAGCGATCCAGTTACCTTTGCAATTTTTCCTTGAAAATATTAGATGCTCCCTTTTATTCTTCATATTGCTTGCAAACAAATTTTCTTGGTGGTGTTGTTTGTGAACAAAGTGTTTCTCTACTGATTCTTGAGGGAGATGAGGTAATCGTTCATTTCTCCTTTCCTGTTTTTTTTTTTTAATCAGCTCTAGACTGAATTCCATGCAAGGCTGACATGTGGTTCTGTTTGTAGATCATGAATGTGCTTAGAGTTTGTAAATGTCAGCTTTTGATGTAGGTGCAATGTACGTATTTTCATATAATCTCATCTCTGGACTGAGACTCAGGCCCCTGGCTCCCTCCAAAATAAAAAGAAGCATCACTTAAGATTTGTGAGGTCATTGTATAGCATTATATGATGTATGAAATTTCTGCGGTACACTTAATCTGTTAATATGTTTGCAATCTACAACTGCACAAAAGCAGTTCCATACTTCCAAATGTTTTCTTCTAAACATTTAAATTTAATTTAGAAGGTGACTTGACTGTTCAGTTAGGGTGTGAGAAATGTACGATTCTTATATGAGCACTCTTTGTCTATACTATACTACTTTGAGTGAGATCTGTGTTCTCCTGTGTTTTGGTTATCCTTATGCTTTAAGAAAACATGTTTTTATGAGGCTGTTGCTGAAATCAGAAATGTAAGTTCAGTCTTCCCTTATTAAGGGTTGTATTTTTGAGTTTCAGTTTTGGTTTGAAACTTTTGAAGCTTTTGTTTGAAGCTTTTTTTGAAGCTGCCTTAGCAGCAACATAGGAAAAATTATCTGCTAATCAAGCAGCTGGTTCTACTCATTAGACTTTATTACCATTTTATTTTTGCGTCTAAAGTAACCAAAACTACTGTGAAAGAAACAACTTTTACTAAAGCTTCATGAACTCTATTTAAGTTGTGAAATTAAGTTTAGTTTTCCTACAATCTTTGGGAATGTCTTCAAATGGTGTTTATTCTGTTTGTAACTGTAACTGTGAGGTGGGATCTGATGTGTGTTTGTCTCTACAGTGACCCAGCAATGAAGCAGTTTCTGCTCTACCTGGATGAGTCAAATGCTTTGGGAAAGAAGTTCATCATACAAGACCTGGATGAAACTCATGTCTTTGTATTAGCCGAGTTGGTCAACTTCCTCCAGGAGAGAGTGGGCGAGTTAATGGACCAGAACTCGTTTCCTATTACTCAGAAGTGAGAAAAATCAGAGAAATGAGATTACTGCAAGTTTTGGAACAGTGAATTTCAATAGCTTGGGCGGTTACTGTTTTAATAGATAGCACTGTGGCTTGTAAGTTCTACATAGAAGTGGCTACTCTAGAAAATGCATCATTTCCATAGACAAAATAGTCTGGAATTAGATTTTGTTTCTCATTTTGAAAGAACGTGGTATCTTTATTAAAATGCTTAAAATTATACACTTGAGGACTTCCATTGAGAATTTTTGATGCATGCTCTCTAGTTTTCCTTTAGGGGTTTTATCTTGCAAGATGATATGACCCAAAAAGTAGAGTAGTGTTTCTGTACTGGAATGCTGTATGTGGTCCTCTGACATGTTGTGTTCCTGTGGAATTGATTGAATCTGATTATAGTGTGACTGATAAAAAGTAAAGAATGTCTGTTGAAGTATGATCTGTGCTTGATGGAACATCTCTCTAACTTGGAGGCATGGTTGGATTCTGCTTTAACTTCATGGGTTTTGTACAGCAGGATGACAGTTGGTGTGAGTGTTTTGTTGCGTTGTTTGGGGTTGGGGGGGTTGGGTTTTTTTTTTGTTAAAACATGTTACAAATGCCCATACTACTTTTACCAAGGCTGTGCTTTCTGAGTTTGGGGAGTGGTGGTGGGAGTTTGGAGGGGAAGGAGAGATATCAAGGAATTGAGACAAAAAAAAAATGCATTGCCCTAGATCATCACAAATTAAAGGGGTAACAGAAATGGGAGATCAGTCCTATAGGTATAATTGCTCGTATTTTTTCACTGATGCTGATAGTCACAATAAGTTATGTGATCAGACTCCCATGCTCTACCTACACACAAGAAAGCTGGGTTTGGATTTTTGGTTATGTTTTTTTTTTTTTTTCAGCTTAGTTCTTCCTCCCATATTGCCCTTTGCTGTAAAGAAAAAAGCTTTGTAGTGTCATGGTTTTGTTGTTTGGATTATTTTTTTACACTGTATTTGTAACTTTAGCTGAGACACTGGCTTAGTTTTCAGACCTACTCATGTACATCAGATAGATGCCACCTTTTTGTCTTTGAGAAAAAGAACAAGTGTAAAGAGAAAGGCTCTTAAAAGGAACTGTTTTCCTTACTGACTCTTCCACTGCTGCTCATTTCTCTTATCCAGTAGATACCAGATTAATTGGTGGGTTTGTCCTTGTTTTTTGTTTGGACTGTTTTTTTGGTTTGCTTTTTTTCCCCTCGGGAATAGGGAGTCTTCAGGAGAAAGTTTCACTAGATGTTCCTAATCAAAAAGCTGTCCAAAGAAACTTCTGTAGAATTGTATTTATTCAGGCTTATGTGCATGAGCAAATAGCCCTGTAAAATTTAATTTCACGTAGTTTCTGGTACCTTCCCTTTTCTCTGACTTTGTAGAACAATGAGTTTTGGTCCAAGTTGTTTAATTTCTTTCTTTGACAAGTGGGTACTTCCCTGGTCATGTAGATTAAGAACCAGTTACATGTCTTTACTTGAAATAAGAAGTTTAAATCTTATTTACAAATGGTTTGTGGTTCCTTACCTCTTTCTTGAGATTGACCTCAAGAGATTGATCAAACATTGACCTCATAATTGTTATTTTGTGGAAGTTTATTGGGTGCTCATTTAATGGAGAAATATCAGTAGTTTTAACATGGCATTATAGCTTAGTACAATTTATTTGGAAGTGTCTGTTTCCTTTCTTTGAAATCCTAGTTTATTTTCCATCCAGATTCTGCTGAAAGGTAAATCATCCATCATTCTTGACATGACAGCATTTGAAAAATCGTGTTTGGAATTCCACATGTTAAGCTTCTCTGTATTTAGTATGTCTAGTGCTCAATTTCTATTGTGACTTTCCTTTTCAGTCTATAATAAACTTCTTGCAGTTCTTGTCTTTTTCTCCTGGTTAATTGTACAGCTTTGCTGCTGCATTCTCTGTGTTTTAGCTTATATTTACAATTGATAAATGGCTTATGTAGTACAGAGGGATAGAAGTTCCAAACTGTATAAACTAAACAGTTAGGCATGCATTCTTATACTCCCTGTTTGCACTTTGGTTTTTTTGAGCAAACAAGTTCATGGACTGTTAAGTTCTAAACCTGTCAATACTTTCGATCCTTCCTTTAACCTAACAAGGCCTAACCGATTCTCTGCTGGAAGAATAAACAAAAGATGTAAAGATGCAAATTGGTATCATCAAATGTGGTGTAAGGAACTGAGTTCTTTGTAGTTCCTAGGGAAAAAAGGGTCTTGAATCAGGTAGTATGATGAAGGAAATCCAATGAGGAAACTTTTAGAACTTTAGTATGTGTATGAATTTAAAAAGCAAACAAACAAACAAAAAAACCCAAGCGAGGGTCTCTGGGATTTGAATAAACTTGGACCTCTGAAAGGTTTTCATTGTTTTAAAATGCATGTAGTCTTGGAACTTACATGCTTACATGCCTGGAACAACAACAACAAAAATATTTGCCCAGATGGGAGAAAAGTAGATACTAGTGTTAAAAATATCAGAACATTTTACGATTTTTAGTGTTTACGCTTACAGATTTTAAACATTTGTGCTGGTTTTGATTCAGGTGTGAAATATTGGTGAGGAGAGCTTGGAATGAAACACTGTGTTAAGGATATATTTTTTAAAGGCTGGAAACATTTGAGAATAAAAGCTTTAGGCAATCTGTTTAAATACATGCATGCTTTGATAATAGAGTTGATAGGGTAAGAAAATCAGCTCTCACTGTATTTGGAATATTATATGGTAATTTAATGTTTGTATCCCTAACTAATGTGTTCACTTTTTTGCTAGTATCTAGCAAAGAACTATAGTCTTCTCAGGTCCTGCTTGAGCAACAAAAATAGAGCTTGAATGACAGACTTGTTGCTGCTTGTAAAAGCACCAAATTTTATCTTGAAGGGCTTTCACTGCTCACTTTTTGCTTTCAGTCTGAGTTGAAAGTATTTTGTCTACTGTAAGGAAGAGCATGGTGGGACAATTACCTAAAAGACACTTACTTGAACTTCATTTATTACTTGCTACTTATTTATACTAAGATCTAAAAAAGATTGCAAGTTCACTTGTTTGCATTTTTTAATGTAAACAGTTGCTCCTGTGTAGTTACTGTAACTTGAACATGCTCATAAATACTTTCATGAACACGTGCAGAAGCTAAAGAGTAGTATTTGACAGAAAGATGAGAGAGATGTCTAAAGCAAGAGAAGAGAATTTGAATAGTTTGAACAAAATGTTATGTGGGAAGAGAGCAACGGAAACTGAAAATGCAGCTTCCTAGTAAAACAAAGCAATAACATCTTATTTTTATTGAAGATTATACGATTGGGCATTTTGCTTTTTTTCTTGAAGCCTCAGACTTTTTTTGTTTATTAATGGGCTTCAAAGAAAGCTGTGTAAAAAGGAAATAAGTCTAAATGCTGTCACATATTTAGATAGTTTTATAAATTGTGGGATAAGCTAATTCTGGAGAGTGGGTTATTTTAGCATGGGGGTTGGCAGCACAATGAATATGACCCTGGTTGGTCAGTATAGATAGGGGTTATAATGACTTGATTAGTTTGTGACCAATGCCTAAGTCCCTTTTCCTTCTCTCTGGTACAACTAGCCCAGGAATAATAATTGTCCAGTGCAGTAAAAGAGGAAGTAACCAACAATCACTAGAGAGAATGGATGTGGCCTCAAGAAAGAAAATAGAAAATGCAGCTGAAAGAAAATAGAGAATGCTTTAGGAAATTCTACCATTTTACCTGAGAGAACCAGACTGAGTGGATTTGACTCTGTAGCTAAACTGTCTGTGTTGTTTCATAAAAAAAGTAGGCATCTGAATCCATTGGAATTATAGTGGTTTTGTTTATTTGTGTAATGTACTTAAAATGATAATTGGGGGACTTGGGGGGGGTAGTTTTTGTTTTGATTTTTGGTTTTTGTTACTTAGTGCTGAGAGCTAGATGGCTGTCTCATGCACTGTACTAAACCTTCTCCAACTGCTGTTGTACATCATGAAATCCTATTTTACAGTCTTTCCAGGTTTGTAGGGTGCATTCAAAAGCACATCCCTCTTTTTTTTTCTTTTTGCTAATGTGCCATTACAACAGATTTTACAGTTTTTTCTCAGTCAACTCTGCAGGGCCACCTCATGTGTGAGAGAACAATCTAGAGAACATGTATTTTATGCATTAACAGGATTGTTTACTGTGAGCTGAAGTAAACAGGATTGTTTACTGTGCATTGAAGATAATGGTATTTTATGGTGTCATTAAAATGACTTACATTAACCTTTCTTAGTTGGCATCTTCACCATAAAAGTGCTCAACTTCAATCAGCCCCTAGGCTGAGCTTGCAAAAGTAGGGCACTAAAATTCATACATAAATGTATGTATGTGTGTATGTATGTACATATATATATATATCAACAAGTCTTTAATCATATAAACCAACACAGTCTGAGAGGTATATTTCAATGAAGCAGTAGGCCATTACAGAAAACAGTAAGCTTTCATGATAAATTTTTTTTGCAGTTCCAGATTCCACACAAATTTCCACACTGCCTCCTTGATTATCCCACAAATGATGCCATTGAAGCTGGTGGTGGTTATTGTGAAATGAGTGCATTATTCAGTATGTTAGAATTGAGTGTCCATATTAGTTTTGTAATTTAGACTGTGGCAAGGCCTATATGTCCTATACAAAATTAAGGATTCAAAGTAAGTTGAAGTTCATAGTGATGGAAGAACAAATTCTTCCTAAATGAAGTCACTATCTTTGAGTTTATGACTTAACAGCTAATAAGAAATTTAAACAATGGGATATCTGATAGAAATTTGATGTAGAGCTGAGACTTTTTTTGTTTGGGTTTTTTTAATGTGGAATAGAAGTAATATTTTACCCATCTTTGTTTCATATAAAAAGATTTTCAGGACTGAAGAGCTGACAATTTGAAGGCAGACCAGTACGGGGAGCTCTTACCAATATTTTAAGCTGCTTTGAAAAAAATTGTTGCAGCTTGGGCAATGGTGGTTCAGAGACTTACCATGCTTTGGAACATTAGATATGCTTTCAGCTAGAAATGAACGTTCAGCTTCAAAGGATCCTTCTAAAAATATATTTGCTGTTGGAGATTTTGGAATATTTTTAGCTCAGAAACTTCTTAGATGTTTAGGTATGCAGTGTTTTCTTTCTAAGCTGAGGTACACAGCCGTGTTCCATTAAAATGATGAGTCTGAAATGTGGTCTTCCTGTCAGATGTTACTGGTAGGTCTGTGTATCTGCACACCATGAGCCTGCTTTAGAAGTTGCTCCATATTAACTTACATAATTTTTAGTGAGTGTAAATCAAGAGAAGACATTGTTGATAAGAAGTAACATTTATGAATTTTTTCCTCTTTATTTCCTCCTAATACAAAATGCATGTGATTGTAGGGTACCTGTTCCTCAAATTACATGCATCATGCTGTATGGAAGACCATGCAACATTCAATCTTACTGTATTTGAGTCTGCACTGGGGATTTCTGCATCTATATCCTTACAGTGTTGCTAACAGTGCATGCAAATGAGACATATAGAAAGTTTTTCCCTCATTGGCCCCCCAAATGAGTAGCTTTATTGGTTTACACGTATGTCATGGTAAAATTCAGTATGTTCCCTAAACAAACAAAAAACTGCAACACCTACCAATTAAGTTTTAATATGAGGGGAAACCCCCCCTAAGAATTTGAATATTAGGGATTGTATTTTTCAAATAGACTGAAAAAGTAATTTTCTCACTTCTGATTGCATAGCACTAATAAGAAGATTAACTGCGGACTAGAAACAGACTATAAAATTGCTGCCCAGTGAAAAAATTTTAAAAGTGAACATTTTAGACCATTATTGTTAGCTTTTAGCTTTTTGTGCTTGAGCAATTTGAGGTGTTAGTAACAACAACTGTAAGGTTCCTGGAAGAAGTCTTAAGACTCACAATACCCATGCAGGAATGTGCTTGAACACACCAAAGAAAACCCATCCGACACCATAACTGACAGATAATTGATTAGCCACGTAACTAGCCCCTCAGGAAAGCAAGCAAAATTTCTGGATGACTACAGATTGAAGGAGTTGGCTGTCAGAGCTGTACAGCTGTTCGTTTTTCTACTACAGAAAGGATGGACCCAGCTGTAAATCGCAGGATGTGCAGAGTGATGGGTACACTTGCAGTTGTGAAGATACCCCTTGCAGATAAGATAGTACTGCATGTTTCTGCAATGTTGGCATAGCTCATACACTGTCAGTAGAGAGAGCTACGCACACCAAGCAAATGATCTCTCATCATTTTGTGTGTTGTACTCCTGATGGGAGCAGAGGGTGAGATGGGAGGGCAAAAGAGAAAACAGGCAGGAAAGAAGGGGAAGAGTATTTTAGGCTTGTAACTATTATTTCCTGTTAATCCTGAAATTGAACAAGATCAGAAGGAGCGTAACTAGACCTTAATTGGTTTATAAAGNTGAACAAGATCAGAAGGAGCGTAAGGATCAAAAAATTTACTTGCAATTAACTAGACCTCAATTGGTTTATAAAAGGTTCTGTGTTTATCATCAGAGTCAACATATGACAAGGACTGGGAGAGAAAATTTTCTTAATGTTACACCTATTACTCTACTTTGGGACCACTTTTCTATGTGGAATGATAGTGTAGTTTTACTTCCCCTTAATCTCTTCGTTCTCCTACACTGGCAACTTTATTGGGTGTAAGACATGTTTTGCATGTGTGTCATATGTATATCATTAGATATACAGGTATTCCAGAAGCTAGAGATTCAGCAGCCGTGAGTAACCCTGGAATAATGATGACCTTCTGTATCATCAACCAGCTTGAAATTAAGATATGACAGAAAAATCTCTCTTCAGCTGTAAAATGAAGCATGCTCCCTATATTTGATTTTGCTTTTGGTCTAAATGGAGACTAATTTTATCTTTTAATTTTAGGAAAGTTATGAAATCAGGATAAAACTGAAGAAAAAAGAAACCTGGTTTCTTAATGAATATTTGAAATCAATATTGGTAAGCACAACCACGTCAAGGCAAATGTGATAGAGGACTGTGACAGCTTTTTGGTATTGGTCAGGTTGCCATTTGGGCAGAGGGAGCTGCAAATAGCATTTGAGAGGAGCCCTAGAGTAGGCATGAGGAGTGGGCAAAGCTAAGCATCTGACCAAATCTGTCAGGAGGACTAGGGAACCTGAAGTCTTGGAATCGGTAAATGTTTCCCCTTTTGGCTTTGAGTAGGGTTTTTTAAAGCTATTTCTGCCTGTTTAGCCTGCTGTGTGACAGCAGGAGCCAGAAGGAACTGTAGGGAGTGGGAAGGAACAATTCTGAGGGTGGATGTGTTTCAGAAGGTGGTTCCTAAAGTAGTTTGCTGCAAGTATGAAAAACTAGACCAAATTGAGACTGCCTTTTCAATGTGCAGTAATTCTAGCTCATTTTTTTATTGTACTATAAAACAAAAGGAACTGGGAAGGTCCTATAAAAAAGTTTTATTTTTTGACTTGATAGCTATGAGAAGCAACCCACTACACCTCTATATTTGAAACAGTGAAGGAAGCTTTCATGTGTCGCTGTTGTACTGCAGCTGGAGAGAAATCACAACACGAAAGTTCAAGTCCAGGAAGAGAATGGGATGGCATGGACCTTTATTATTTTACAGACCCATTTATATACCCTATTTCACCTGGATGGCATGAAGTCATTGGTCACTGATCATCTGCCTCCCATACCGGTTGGCTAAAACCCACAACACCCATTTCAAAATATTTTTCCAGTCAATATCATAACATAACAACTACATAACAACTGCGGGTGCAAGATAGAGAGATTCGTTTACAAAACCGTAGCACTGTTTTTCATAGCTTTCCTTGAGAAAAGCAGAGCTCTCACGGAATGCTGCAGAAAGCTGGAAAATTTCTATGCTGAAAGCTTTTCAGCATCCACATTCATGTAACACATTTTTTCATTGTCATTATAGTTACATGAATATCATAACCAAAGCAAGTCATAAAAACAAATAGAGAAGTCTGTGCGTATAGTCTACTTGGACTTTACTAAAGCCTTTGACACCATTTCCCACTGCATTCTCCTGGAGAAACTGACTGCTCATGGTTTGGCCTGGTGCACGGTTTGCTGTGTAAGAAGCTGGCTGGATGGCAGGGCCCAGGGAGTGGTGGTGAATGATGCTACAGCCAGCTGGCAGCCGGTCACAAGTGGTGTTCCTCCAGGCTCAGTACTTGGGCCAGTCCTGTTTAACAACTTTATCAATGGTCTGGACAAGGGGATTTAGGGCTCCTTCAATCAGTTTGCAGGTGACACCAAGGTTGGTGGGAGTGTTGATCTGCTGGAGGGTAGAAAGGCTCTGCAGAGGGATCTGGACAGGCTGGATCGATGGGCCAAGGCCAGTGTTATGGGGTTCAATAAGGTCAAGTGCCGGCTCCTGCCCTTGGGTCACAACAACCCCAGGCAGTGCTACAGGCTTGGGGAAGAGTGGCTAAAGTGGCCTGGCAGAAAAGGACCTGGGGGTGCTGGTCAACAGCAGCTGAACATGAGCCAGCTGTGCCCAGGTGGCCAAGAAGGCCAATGGCATCCTGGCCTGAATCAGGAATAGTGTGGCCAGCAGGACCAGGGCAGGGATTGTCCCCTGTACTTGGCATTGGTGAGGCTGCACCTTGAATCTTGTGATCAGTTCTGGACCCATTGTTACAACAAAGATACTGAAGCACAGGAGTGACTCCAGAGAAGGGCAACAGAGCTGGTGAAGGGTTGGAGCACAAGTCTTACAAGGAGTGGCTGAGGGAGCTGGGGATGTGTTTAGACTGGAAAAAAGGAGGCTTGGGGGACACCTTATTGCTCTACAACTGCCTGAAAGGAGGTTGTGGTGGGGTGGGGGTTGGTCTCTTCTCCCAAGTAATAAGAGGAAATGGCTTCCAGTTTTGCCAGGGCAGGTTTAGGTTGGATATTAGGAAAAATTTCTTCACCAAAAGGTTGGTCAGGCAGTGGAACAGGTTGCCCAGGGAAGTGTTGGAATCACTAGCCCTGGAAATGTTCAAATGGCATGTGGATGTGGCACTTGGGGATATGGTCTAATGGTTACCATGGCAGTGCTGGGTTAACAGCTGGACTCAGTGATCTTAGAGGTCTTTTCCAACCTTAATAATTCTATGATTCTACAGTACCCTTACCCTGTGCGAGAAAGAGACTTTTCCTTGCCCAACAATATTTCTTAAAATTTAGGGAGGAAGGGGGCGTTTTGCAGTCCTTACACGGAGTGGCATTACTGTAAGGTGGGGGTCTCAAGGGGGAACAAACATAGAAAATTGGAGTGCTAATAAGGATAACCAGACCTTTCACATCTGGAATTTATTTTTGTGTCCTTCTAACACAAGGATTAAAAGGATTAGTGAAATCCCTAATCAGGTATTCATGAAAGTAAGGGGTGTTTCTTAAATCATTTTGTTTGGACATGGAGCTGCTTTCAATCATTGTATTATATTTTGCTAAAAACATTAAAAATGCAAACAGTCATCATATTCTTGCAGTGTATTTTTCTACTCTTAAATCTAGGTTGAAACGTGGGAATAAATGGACTTAAATATTTGGTCATGTTCCTTTATAGAACTACCCACAATAATGCAGGCATTATGCTGTAATTATGCTGGGTTTGGTTTGGGAGGTTTTTTTAAAGAATTAACATTTGATTTTGCAACAATCTCTGTATTTGTCATATCTTCTAATATGGAAGGTGATAGTACAAGACTATACTAATTTGAGACTCTGGTGCTAAACTGTGCTTAAGACCTTGAATATTTTGGTGGCTTTTCTCTTATTATTTCACATTTTTCAAGAATTCTCTCTTTATTTTTGTGTTTGAATATTATCTCCATTGAAGTTTGGGGAAAAAAAATAAGAAAAGGACTGCTTAAGCTTTGCTGTGCTGTCTTTTTACTTAAACTGCTCATGAGACCACACTTGGAAATAAGAGGTTTTGAAGAAACTATATATGGCATGGGTCTCTGTAGATTTAAGCTAAAAAGATATAAATTTATATGTCAGCCACTAAGGCACTTGTCTGAAAAGCCTAGGGACCTTGGAAGTATTTCCACCAGCTGCTATTTGTTTTAATATTCTAATGTGCTCTTTGCTGAGAAAGTTATATTAATTGATCTTTTTTCTATTGTAGACATATTCAAAGGGCTCACTTTGAACTACGGTTTCATAATGCTAAACTTCTTGTGAAATGCATAAAAAGGGAGCCTAACCCGATGTAGTAAATTAAATAGGCAGAATTACTCTTTTTAATAGCGCAACACACAGGTAGTCATGTCTGTTTCTCCTGGCCCTCCTTAGTACCCCTTTCAAGTTTAATTTACCATTCTTCAATGTAAATGATCACTACTGTATGGAGAATTCTTGGTGAAGTCTTCCCAATACCAGTGCAATATTTTTCATATTCCAGAACTCTCTTTGAAATTCTGGGATTATTCACTTCTTTCATGATGTCATCAAATACCTTATGGTATCAAATACCAAGGTATTCTCTTGCTGACTGACAGATGCAGATTTTTCTCCTCCTCTCTTTTCACTTGATGCCTTCAGTTTAAAATTTTCAAGTCCTTCAATTCATGACTTTGTATTATCATATTTAATCCTACTCTTTTTAGTGGTCTGCTTCTGGGGGTCATCCATTGTTTTCTGAATGATATATCTATTTTGAGTCTAGGCTGTATTGTTGATCCTTCAGTTTGTGTCATCAGCAAATTTTATTAGCACACCCATGTTTTTGTTCTAAGGTCACCTAACAAAAATATTTAAAAGGTCAGTATCATGACTAATTCTTCAGGGACTCCATTTACTGTATCTTTTCAGTCTGTTTTCTTTGGAGCACCATGCACTGCCACACTTAACTAGTTAAGATGCCTTGCCATTTGTACTAATCCTCATCTCTTCAGTTATTATCTTGTGTGGCATTCTTTGAAATACTATGTAAAGTTAAAAAAAAAACCAAACAAAAAAACCCACACATGAATATATTTCCCTTGTTTAGCACTGTAGTGGTTTGACCCTGGCTGGATGCCAGGCACTCACCAAAGCCATTCTATCACATCCCTCCACAACTGGACATGGGAGAAAAAAATATAACAGAGCTCATGGGTTGAGATAAGGACAGAGAGAGATCACACACCAAATACTGTCACAGGCAAAACAGACTCAAGTTAGAGATATTAATTGAATTTATTCCTAAAAAAATCAGAGAAGGATAATGAGAAGTAAAATAAGACCTTAAAAACACCTTCGCCTCCACCCGTCCCTCCTTCCCAGCTCCACCTTCTCCCCCTCAGTGGCGCAGGGAGACAGGGAATGGGGATTCTGGTCAGTCATCACAATATGTTTCTCCCTCTGCTCAGGGGGAGGAGTCCTTCCCCTGCTCCAGCGTAGGGTCCCTCCCACGTGGGACGGTTCTCCATGAACTTCTCCAATGTAAGTCCATCCCATGGGCAACAGTCCTCCCCAAACTGCTGCAATGTGGGTCACTCTTCCATGTGGTGAAATCCTTCAGGCACAGCCTGCTCCAGCCTAGGTCCCCCATGGGGTTGCAAACCCAACCAGGAATCCTGCTCTAGCATGGGTCTCCAAGGGTCTGCAGGTCTTGTTTTCCTTGTTCAGGTCTTGGAGAAGGGCGGCAAAATATATGTGGAAGGTTGGAGCTAGCGCTTCCACAACAAAAATGAGGCAGGAGGAAGCTGGAGTGAACAGCCAGGCAACTGGAGGGTTTGGTCAATCCTCATTCAGCCTGGCTCTTCCCTCAGTTATGGAGGAAATCCTTGCTCTGTTGGGGAATCTGCCCAGACAAGCCGACTTGTTTCTCTTTCTCTGATGTGTTCCTCTGTGGAGGAGGAAAACTGCAAGTACAGGAAAAGGAAATGCCTTTTGGAATCAGCTGAGCATATAAAACTAATAAAAATGAGTTAAGTTTACATGTGGTAGGAGTGAATAGATTTGCATGTGAAAAAAGTGAGCAAGGTTGGATGTGAAACTCTCCAATGCATTAAAAATGGGACAGTCATTCTTGCTGTAAATCCAACTAGAGGTGAGGGAGGAAAGTACAATAATGGAGGCATCTACAAAAGCAGTTTTTGCATTGTAACACAAGACACTTCAGTACCTATTCTAGTTAAGATCCTGTGAGGTAGTGTTCTGCAAGGTGAAATCTATGTGTCTTTTTTTTTTTTACAACCTATAAGGCAAATTTTTCTATTTCTTTTAATTTAGGACATTTTGGTAATTCTCTGCTTCCCTTTATTTCCTGAACTGGAGCGAAATAAAGACATACCTTAGTTTTAGTTTTAGGCTTCTTGATTCTATAGCATATGTAGTTGACTGAGCTTGTTGAACTCAAAGGTACTGCTAAGCTTTTATAACAGTCAGTCTTGTGTGTATTTAATCACATGCCAACATTAAACACGTTTTTGCTTACCTGCTGATGATTACTCCTGAAGGGTGCAAGAACTTTTTTTGTTGTTGTTTGTGTAGAAACAGGCCGTTTTCCCCTCAGTAACTGATTTTTATTATTCTTTACCTTAGTTATCTGGATTTAGTAGATCTGCATCTTAAATGAAACAGTCTTTATGACGGGATTAGTTAAGAAGAGCTACATCCCAAATGATACTTAAAAAAACCTAAGCACACCAAAAAACCAAACCCCAAACCACCAAACAAAACAGCTCTACGTTAAACTAAGGGATTCAAAAGGATCTTAACAATAGTGATTACATTTGATTTTTCACGTGTACTTTCCCTTTCTCATGCATCATATGAAACACTTCTAGGAAGTGTTTGTGTTATTAAATAACCAGCCACCTGTGGCTTTACATTTAATGAGTATATAGAGAACTATTGGCTCACCAGTTCTGGGAACACAATGCCCGTGGAAATCACAGTTCTGCTCTTTGCAGTGCTAATGTTGCTTGCATTTGGAAGGCAACCAAGTCCTGTGCTTTGTTTTCTGTCCAAACATACCCAAGTTGTATAAGTGAGCATGGACAGAGTGAGTTTGTGAAAGGTGAAGAAATCATGAAAACTGAAATGAAATAGGAAGAAAGTGTCTGCAATAAAAAACATTCAGTTTAAGAGAGTACGAATATTTTACCTGACAAGAAAAATATCTGAGATGTGCTACTGGGCAGAATAAGGAAGGGGAGTTGAAGATTGTTTTCTCATGTTTTTGAAATTAAAAAAAAAAAATGTTCAAAAAAGTTCACATAGTTGCTTGTAGACAAATGGGATTTATCGTCTGCCTTCATGAAGGGTCATTACTAGCTATTTTAATGATGTCTGCCTTCAAAAATAAAGGAGATATTACAAGAAAGTCATCCTGAAAAAGTGGCCAGCCTTTGGTTCCTTAGAGGGTTGTGAATATAGGATTAATGGATTATAGAAATGGACAGATATTAAAGTAGCTGCCTAGTCTCACGGCTGGGTAAAATGGACAAGCATAAGCCTGGCCATGATTGAAACAGAGCTGAGTTCCTTCTGAAAAAACACGTCTATTTGTCTTTGACCTTAAATTCACAATATTCCAATAACAAAAATTAATTTACAAGCTTTTCTGTACAGTTACTTGACAGATCTTTATTATCCAGTCAAGTTGGCTAAGTAACTAAGCTTTTCTTTAGGTCAGTAATACCAAGAACTGAGCAGAACCAAAGCATTCAAACAAACAAGCAAACAAAAAACCAAATGAAACAAACAAACAAACAAAAAGTGGGGTTTTTAGGCTTTGTAATAAAACTAACAATGGTGCAGGAGATGATGATTTTGATAACATAATTTTAGGTTAATGTTTCTATTAGTTTGTATTGCTGAAGTTGCATTAAATGTTGCAGCTGGACTATTGAAATGTTTATACTCTTAGCACCATAGTGTAATGAGGTACATAGGGTACTTTAGGTCAAACTTAGTAGACTGGAGGAAGGGATGAGTGAAGGAAAAGGTTGTCTCTTTAGGTTTTATATGTTTTGTATATATCTTTAAAAAATACTGTGAAGAGTGAATTAAGTATGTTTTAAAATGCATCATTATCCTAGAGATGCACCTTTAGTCACAGAAAAAAATGGTTCAAAAAAGTACAAAGTAGTTTCACAAACCTGATGCAATACAGTAGTGATAGTTTTCCAAGTGTGATCTGTCTTGCCTTTGTAGAGCAACAGTAACCCATAGACAAGATACAAGACCATGTTCTATTTCTATAAATAATAGAGATTTTAACTTCTATTTTAACTTTGGAAGCTAAGGCCTTGTCTTATCTGTAAGGATACTTCTGGATTCCACTCGCTCAGATTATGGACTTCATTTGAGATTGCTGTAGCTTCCCTTCTGCACATGGAGGAATGCTGTAGTCCATCCCTGACGTGGAACAAGATCTTGTTGATTCGCACATGCAGATGAAAAAGATGGGGAATTGTTCCTCTGTCAGAAGGTTTAAACAGCCGAAATATCTGGTTCTAGTTCCTGGGACCCTGGTGCATCTGTGTAAATTCGTTTTTGCAAAACAAATGTGTTATGTTGATAGAGGGAGATGGAGCAAACATCTTCCCATGTATTTTCCTTCAATCCTCAACATGCAACAGGGTGCAGAATGGGTGGGACTCTTGCAAGGTATCAGTCATGGTCATAGTGTGTAGAGGCTGGTGAACAGCTACTAAACATAGTTTTCGCTTGTGACTATGAACCCAGCCACAACTTCAAATGCAGCTCAGAGAAGGGACTAGTGGGCAACACTGTTGCACCAATAGTTAATGTGCCTGGGATGGAGATGACAGGATTACAAAGGCGATTAAAGCTGCAGTGGTGTTTCGTAAACCTCTCTCTGATGTTTTTTGCTTTACTACCTAAATTTAATTCTTATGATGGCCAGTAAACTAGGAATTGAGCTAAGACACAGATAGCTGAAGTCAGACGAAAGAATTGAGTGAACAGTGGTTTTAACTATTCTGGCTCCTAAAAATTTTCTACTGAAATATATGAAATTTAAGCCTACCAGTGGTGGTGATGTTTGTCTTGTGCAGATATCCAGTGGGCAATTCAGGGAAGAACCTGGTCTTCACAGCTCACCAGTTGATAACAACTCTATAATGCACTCAGAAATGGAGCCTGATAGCTTTTTATTGCACTTTAGCTATAGGATCCGTTAAGAGGAGTCCCAGGGTTTAGCTGTGTAGTGTAATTGAAAATCTTCAATAAAAAAGCAACTTTTTTTTCCTAAATGAGAATTATATTAACAGACAAAATGTATACCCAACTCTAACACATTATCTCAGGCTTCAGTCTTCCAGATTTTTGCACACGTAGCTGGTCCTCTGGCACAAAGTTTGGCCCCTTCTTGCTATAGGTTGTAGGATAGAATCCTTATGGAGCTTTGGGCAATGGTGTGGAAAGTATTTACCTTTTTAGTTTCTGCACTGGTCTGTAAGTTTTGATTACTAAAGCCAGCAGGGGATTGGGCCTTTTCACTTCCTGCTCCCCATCCACTATTCGTTGGATGGCTTTTCTAGAGCTGATAATTGCAGTTTGTTTGTGGTTTCCTTGAACTACTGAGTGCTTCACACCTTTTATGTTGAGGCATTTTGTTGCTCCTTTCTGAAGAAAGTGAATGTGCACTGAATGTGATACCAAAATACAGAGTCAAGAGTTTGTTTTTACTGAGGCTCCCCCAGGTCTTGTAGTGTTGATACCTCTGGACTCTATCCTGAATTTCCAAGTTTGAAGGATAAAGGCATTCTCTCCCACAAGACACCCCCTTGACCCGCTAATGTAAGCATTATTTCTGGGAGCAAAGGTTAGGCTTAGCATGGAACATTGGTTACCACAGTTAATTTTGACTCGTGCTGTGGCGTTTGGCGTGAGTAAAAAATGCAGGAATACAGCGCCTGTGATTCTTGCAGGGAGGAGTGGGAAGTACATGATGGGGCTCGATGCCCCAGATATTGGCACCAACTAACTTTCCTTCTTTCTCAGCCCTGAAGGCAGGAGGGGTAAGCCCGCTCTCAGCGCTCTGTTGTCAAATCACGCCCGCTACTGTGATTTCTGCTTCAGAGGGCGGTCAGGGCGGTGAGGGGCTGGGGGGGCACAGGAACGTGCTGGCGGCTGTTTCCCCCGTCAGAGGCGGTGTTGCCACGCCGCGCTGGGGTGCGTCCCCGCCGCGTCTGTGGCCGCGCCCCGGGCGAGTGCCGCGGGCCGGGTTCGTGGGGCAGCCCCGCACGCCGGCCGGGCCCACCCCGACCCATCCCGGCGGGGCCCGGCGGGCGGCG
>VZTI01002070.1:6535407-6565831 GCA_013397865.1 Struthidea cinerea | reverse complement strand
CGGGCGGCTCCGGGGCTGTTTTCCTTTTGTTCCGGTGGGCGCCGGCAGCGGGCAGGGCGGTCCCGCTCCCTGGGGGCGGGGGGTCTCGGTGCGCCGCCGGGACGTGCGCGTCCGCCGTGTGCCGCGAGCCGCGTCCTTCCCGCGGCGGTTGCCCGGCGGGCACCGGGCGGGATGAGCCTCGGAATGCGGGCGGGAGGTTGCCTGGAGCCCCTGTCCTTCCCTTACACCTGCGGCTCCGGGCCGTGGGGCGGGGGTGGTGCTCGCCCTCCCCCGGAGGTCCGGGAGCGGCCGGGGGGTCCGGGAGCCCCGGGCGGCGGCGGGGAAGGAAGCGCTGGCTTTGCCTCCGGCATCACCTGTGACTCTCCGTGCACCGCCCGTAGCGCTGCCATTTGTAAATATTTTTGTCTTTTTCTTGTATTTTTTTTTTTCTCCCCCCGCTGCGTTCCCCCCGTGCCCCCGCCTTAGCAGGGTGGGGGTGCCCGGGGGGCGCACGGTTCGGAATCATGCCCCGCGGTGTGGAGCGATTCGCCTAAGGAGCGCAACTCCTTCGCATTCTTTGTGTTGTGTCTTCTCATCGTGCCTTTCAGTAAGCGTCTGTGTGCGAACGTGTTCGAGCACCTTGGCTTCCTAAAGGTTTCCGAAAAAGTGCAGTAGTCGCTTACCAATTCCGTGCTTAAATTTGACTTAGGCATTAGAACAGACAATTAAAACCAGCTGTATGGGGTGAGATCAAAGGTCTGTCTTGTTTGGATTCCCGTTTCTGCAAGTGGCACATAGCAGATGCTTAGGAAACACCATAACAACAGGGTGAGCGTGCTGTGAATCTTTGGGAAACCAGCCAGGCCTCCAGCAGTTTGAGGTTAAGGGATTACTTGAGTTTCGCCCATGGCTTAGATATACATGTTTTTCAAACAAGAACAAAACAAAGGTCTGTCGGTATAAAATTTTTATCTTTTGAAAAATATAATTGCACTCGTATTATTGTCATAGGTAGTTTCATTTTGCCAGGATTAAATTTTCCTGTCCAAGGATTACTGATCCATGAGCAACATCCTGTGTTTTGAATAAGTAAGGCGTATTTGGAATGGGTATTTTCTACACCTATGAACACTGTAAATAAAAAAAAATATATTTCTTAATATTTGTTTTTACAAATAGTTAGCAAAAATTAAGTTTTAAAGTAACTGTTTAATAAAATGAAGTATAGTAAGAGCTGTGTCAAAATAGCAAGAGTTTTACCATAATACAATATTGACAGCTTTAGAGATGATTATATGAACCACTGGCATTTAACTGTGTATGCTTAAGCTTAAAGACTTAAATTGTTGTCTCATTGCATCAAGGTTTCTGGTAAAATTATTTTGAGGATACCATCACAGATTTTTCCATAATAGCAACATCATGGTGATCCCTGGCGATGTTAGCTATCAACTTGATCCTGTAATCTTAATTCAAGAAATAGCTTCATGCCAGTAGTTCCTAACCTGATTGCTCTTATAAGGAACATTTGCACGAGTGGGCCTCATTTTTCACAGGCAGTGCGAATGTCAGGCAAAGTAGAGCTATTTCAAAAAACTGCATATTCCCCCACGCCCCCAATGGAATTTTGTAAGAAGGTCATTAGCAGTTTCCTGGGGGCTGAAAGGAGGTAGTGGGTTGATAGTGTATATAGATAGCTATTTATAAGATTAAAAATAGCTTAGAAAACTGACAACTATAACTGTTATGAATGATTTTCATAGAAAGACAATTTTTTTTTTTTGTACATTGCGTCACTGCTTCTAACAACAGACTGGATTTCTCACCTAGTCAACAGATGTTTATTTTAAAACCCTTAACGCATTTCATTATTCTATGAAAACCCTACTCATGTTGAGCTATACTGATCTCATGATGGACGATTTAAAATATTCAATATATTTCCTTCAGTAAGGCAATGACTAGATTTAAATGGTTCTATTGTCAGCTTACACCAAGAAAGCTGTTGTAGTGTAGCTGATCCATTTTTATCACAAAAAATTGATTGATTCAGCTGAACTTTCAAATAAAATCGGTTTTGTTTATAGCTAGCCTCTAGAAAAAGTTGTACTTGTTTTATGTAATTATTAAGCATACTTATAATACACAGTTTTTAGTAGTGATTTTCATTAGAAGGTCTCGAAGCACCTTGCAGAAGAATTCAGTGTAATTATTCGCTTCTTATCTTAGGGTAATTATTATCATGTTATCTAGCGCTCATAAAGAGATCATTGGCTGCCCATGATCACTATAAGAAGCTCTAATAATAAAATCAGACTTTTTGATTTATTTCTTTTTTTACAATAAAACCCCAACAAACTCTCATTTCTGTTTCTGTTGTAGCATTTTTATTTCATTTAATGATGACTGAGATAATTTCATACCATACCGTCCACGCCAGTGTTGGAAGCTAAGCCTATGCTTTATGGAGAGCAGACTTCTCTTCCTAGTGTCAGAAGAAACCTTGCTGAAGGCTTAACTACATTCATTGATGAGTTAGAAAATGATTCAGGACAGTTCCTGCTAAGGTGGTCCAAGTACTAATGGTGCACGTCTCTGGTTCAGTTACCACGGAGTTTGACTGCTCAGAGAGTTTGTCCATATGCCTCTTGATATCGATCAGGATAAAAAAAAGTGTGTGTGACTGAGCGAGCTACATGGCCAGCATCCTCATGTCTTGTGTGTTTTCCTTCATCTCTGCTATGGTAGAGCTGGTAGAAATGGTACAGAATGTTTCATTTTTTTGAGTCACCATCAGTGTCTCATTTTTGTAGTGCATCTGGTAGCAGAACAACTTCTGATGCTAGGGATGTGAAGTACACATCTTAAGTAGTATACTTTCCAACTATCTCTATCAGTTGGGGTGTGCAGTTGATTATTACAAATTATATTATTAATGAATTTTCATAGTTACTTAGGACTTGAGGTCTTATGCTGGGTTGATAGTTGGCAGAATAGAACAAAAAGTTGGTGGTTTTTCTTTAAATTCAAGATAATATATCATTGTCATTTAGGGATAAAATACAAGTTAGGAAATGTATGGTAGATTTGATAAGGGAAGAATTATAATTTGAAAATGATATAGTGTACTATATGCTAAATAATATGGAAACTGTATTCCTGGACAGTGTAATGCTGTGAAGAAATATAAGCTTGTATAACTGAGTTGTAAAGCTTTTATTAAAGGGAACGAAGGCTTAGCTACTGTAATGAAATGTTTGTCAGAAGTTGGGCAGGTGTAGTCAGTGATTTCAGCTGGCTCTCTGTAGAAACAATGCCTTCTTGTTGGCAGACTTGCATCTAGATTTCACTTGGATCTGTGTGGTTTCGGATTATTTGGAAAAAGGTCCAAGAGGAAATGTTTTGGCAAGTCCGGTTTCAAGAAACTGCCTGTTGCTGTGCTCATTGTTTTTCTGTGACTCTTGTTTTGATCCATGCTTTTATTATTTGATCCATTGTTTCTCTATTGTGTAATTTTTAACTAATGCCTTTGTTTACATCATTTTACAGTGCTTAAAACTTTAGTATCTTTTAAATGGTCCACAATAACAGCTTTCACTTTGTGCTCACACCCGTGAAAGGCCTTAGTATTGCTCTGCTGTGTGCCATATCCTTGATAGCTATAATATATCAAAGCTGGTCTGGAGAACCTCCCACTGGAAAGCTGGGCTGTTTGTGTAGTGTGGAGGTCCTTTGTTGCCTTCTGCATAGTTTGAGAGCTAACAGACCCAGCTAGTAGTCATACACTTTCCTGGTGCCCTGTGTTTGAATAGTCTCCAACATCCTTGCGTAGTGCAAAATACTCTTTGCAAAACATTAGCTTGAAGATTGACTCTCCCATTAGAGTATAAAGATCCAGCATTTCTCCATACTCACATCAATCCATCCTATCAGTTCTTCCTCTGCTTTGTATGTGCTATGGAATAGGTTCCTCTCCTTTAAAGACACTCTCTTCACGTAATATTTGTTGAAGCAAATAAATAACAGCTAAACTGTTTTCTAAATAAAATCCTCGTATATCTCGTTTCACTAATTTGAACGGTAATTGTAGTGTAAAATTTCAAAGGTGGCCAAATCCATTCACATAGCCATTTAAAGAGAATTAGTGCAAATACTTTACCAGGCACCACTTAAGCAGACAAAAACCATAAAAAAGAGCCATAAATGTTGGATACAATATGCAAGAAAAGAATCCGTCTGCATGTATAGCAAGAATGTGATAGATGAGCAGGGTTTTTGAAGATAAGTAGCAAATAAAGTTATTGAGAAAAGCAAAGGTTGACTGCCTGCTGTGATTGTGATGGATCACAGTCCACAGGAGACTCTTTAGTTGAAGAAAGACCATAGCTAACAAAATTCTTAAATGAGGGAGAAAGCGCTCTCACTTCTATTCTCTTGGATGCAGTATCTAGTACAATGGGAACCCTGGTCTCTTGGGCATCCAAGCATTAGTAGCAATGTTATTGCTGCCTCTGCTTCATAAAGAACAGATCTCTCTATTCTGATGGAATGGTGGGATGACTTTTATGAAATCCTTTCAGTTGTCAATAACTAAAAAATGAAACACAACCCTAGAGATCTACCTGTCTAAATTCTGATTAAAATACACAGAAGGTAGATTGACTAACACAAATGCTGTCTTTCAGATCACAGAGGGTATGGATAATAGTTACTGTTGCATAAAAATAGAAAAAACATTACTCATAAAGCTATTTTAAGTGTTAAGCAAAACTTTTAAGGGGGAGTGAATTCAGCTAAGGGAGAAGGAGGAAGGGTTATATATTTGTGGTGTCTTCCCCAGCTCTCACGAGTCACGTAAGTATATTAAGAACTGTTACTATATAAATATCTTGGCTGCCATACAAGTGCTCTACATAGTGTTTGGAAATGAGGGACTTGAACAGTGTAGGTGTTGAACCAGCTTTAGATATTGTGCCTTCCTTTTTCCTAGGCATAGAAATATGGACCTATGAATGGCTTATCAGCTCAGACCAGAGGTGTTTCTACATCAGTGTCTTGTTTTTAACAGTGAATAATAGCAGATGCCCAGGGCAGAGTATGATAGGGTGTGCAAGTAGCTGAGTGTTTGAAGGCAAGTTGACTGAGTTCTAGCAGGGTGCAGTTTAGGGGTCTCTGGGCAGATGGTATTTAATCATTTGGGTTTTAATAATTGTGAATTTATGCTATCTTTTTTCCGAACCCTTGATAGCTTTAGCATCTTCAGCATCCTGTGACACAAGAATGACAAAAGTTGAACATGTTTGCTTTTAGTTCGTCTGTTGCCAGCTTAAGAGTTACAATCCTCCACTCCTTTATTTTGCTTGATATAAAACCCTGTTATTTTTAGTTTGTAAAATTTGATAAGAAACTTTAGTGGATGAAGTTGACTGCCTGATGTGGAACACATATGGAATGTCAAGCCTTGTATGCAAACTCTTGTTTACTGAGAAATATAAAGAAAGGACTCCTCATAAAAGTTCTTTTCACTTCCAGTAAAGTCCAGTTTATTTATGCATTGCATTTTTCTTAACATGGAACCTGAGAAATGCTTGTAGTGAGTTTTACTCTTAGCAATGTATCTTTTTGCAAAGACTATGGTGTTCATATCTACTGTATATGATACTGTCTGTACAAACATTGTGAGCATAAAAAGCTGGCCTGTGGAAAGCAATTGCCAAGTTTATAAGACTGAAGAAGGTTTTGATTGAGGTTTTAGCGTGAGCTTTCTGTCGTTGCATAGCAGAAGACCAGTCGGTATTTTACCCATATTTGTCACATTAGTCATTCAAAAAAAAGTAAGACGTTCCTGAATAATTTGGGCACAGAGCAGTATGTAAATGAAATTACTCTTTCCTGTGGTCAGTACAGGAACTTTAACTTAATTTGTAAAGAAATAATGATGTGCATCAAATGGGTTTGATTTGCATTTCCAGTCTTGGATTATGCTGGAGTCTGTTGAGGACTTTTCCAGTTTGATGTGGACTTATCTCTGGTTTGGATTTCTGCTTCCTTCTCTTACCTGGCAAGGTTTGTTAGCAGATCTTTAATGATGTTTGATGCTTAAGGCGAAGGATGCTTTATTGAACGTACCTATGTATTTATGTTTTCTAATTTGTCAGATCAGAAAATGGGGCTACAGCTTCCATTGTCCAGTAACTGTTTATGAATTCAATTGGCTAAAGCAATTAAAGTGTTTGAATTCTAGGAGAGATTTAAATAAATGCATTTGAATTTTATAATGACATGGGGGAAGAAGCTATGCAGTGAAAATCTGCTAACTTGCATGAATGATCAAGGGATAAAATTAAACCAGCTCATGTTACAGGTATGCAGTTTGGAACCATTTGCTGTTTTTCCAAAATGGAGATGAAGATATAAAAAAGATTTTTAAAAGATTAGAGCAGTGGGGGAATGGACATGGTTCTTCTAAAGATACCTATACGAAGTCTTATTGGGAATTGTAACAGGACACTATGAGCAAGAATTAGTCTGTTTCTCTCCACAACAAAAACTTTGATGCAGCAACAGGGTTCCATTAAAAGCAAATACAAAACATAGGATTAAGTTCTCTTTCTCTGAGTTACTGACCTTTTAGAGGTGGATTCCTTCCAGATTTTGCCAGCTCACCGAGGAGACATTCTCTCTTGCTTTTTACCAGTAGAATAACCCCGTGGAACATGTATTAAATCCAATATAAGTTATTTCCCAGTGTTGCAAAGAAAATTTTTGAATTTGAAAGTCTGCTCACTGGACCTGTAATAAGATTGAGGAAAGTATACTGTATAAAAAAAAAGTACAATTTGAGCTCAGTACTAGTGCTAGGAGTATGCTTGTACAGTATTAGTCCCTCCTCCCAGAGGCATCAGGAACTCATGCTGGGTAAATACAGTGGCAGTATCTCCTAAAAAACACTTCAGCCTGCATGCTGCAAGTCTGATTAGCTAGGTGCTGGTCTGCTCTTCTACAGAGGAAATGGACATGGAGAAAAGACATAGTGAAACAGAGCAAAGATGAGGTGACAGACACATTCCATCCACATAATATCACAAGAACTGTGTGTTAGATACTTTGTAGTAGCAAGTTGCTGACTGTGTCTTTTAAGGAAACATATTCTGTCAAAAAATACCCATATCCAATGGATAAATAACCAATACCTGGATGACAGAGAGATGATGAAGGCGCAGGAACAGGGGTGATGTGAAGCAGTATGAGAATTTAATAACCATATTGACTCTTACAGGTAGGAATCATGATGACTTTTTAAAGGAAGGATTTTAGAGTCTGGCAGCTGTGGCTTTTGCATGGTATCTTTTAAGTCCTAATAAGGAGTTACAGAGGACTGCGTTTGTTTCCTTAATTGTTATGAATTAGAAGTCATTAACAGAAACCCTTCCCACAAACTAGTACTTACTTTTATTAATAAAGGAATAATTTGGAAATTGCTCTTTCTTCCAACGATTTAAATGAGAGACCACTGAATAGAGTGATGTTGTAGCTTGGGAGTTGAGGAAGAAGATATACAGAAAATTCTTATAATACGGTTTCATTTTCAGTACTATATTGGTCGGTTTTGCAGTTATTATTAATACAGAAAACAGATGACCTGAATGGTGGTTGTTCTGGGCTAAAAGTGACCACTAATGCTGCAAGATCTCATAAAAGATAATCTCTTATTTCCATGGGATGCAACAGTGAAGTCTTTTGTCTCTGTCATAGGAAGTTTATGTTCCAAAGGTTGGATAGTTGTCTTCCTCTTCTCCCTTTGGAGTTTGCTTTAAATATTTCTGGTGACTTGGAGAGAGAATATTTGTGATTTGATTGTCTGGTTCTGTGGTGTCAGAACAAGCTCTTGCAGTTTTAAAATACTATTGCTTGTTAAAGCTCTAGAAATACTAGGAAAACTTTGTTCCTTGCTTTGGATTTGAATTTTTGTCCATCTTTATCATCCAAGGATGCACAGGGAAACCAAGAAATAGCCAGCACTTGTTTAATGAAAATTCTCCTAAAACAATCAAATGACCTTTGCATGGGAAATGATAATACAATGATAATTGTATTATAATTTCCTTCAGGAGGAGATCTGCTACTAGTTGTCCATTTTTTGTTAAGAAAGATATAATGGCACAGATACGTTATGAGGATTTGGATCATACTGATTTGCCTCCAGTGGCCTTGTCACAGCTTTGACAAATATCATGCCTGATGACTGGGTGTCCATAGTGATGTGCAATTGTCTGCTTTCACTTACATTTACGTCTGCTTTGTTTTGTTGGTGTGGAGACTTAAGATCTCATGGCCTTCTGAGCCTAACACTTACTCAAGCTGTGGAATAACTTTTCTGCCTTGGAGTATTTAAAGAGGTTTGGGTTTTGCCTTCTACAGTGACAGGACTAACATGGAATGACTGAGTGGAAGATCCTTAAGTGCTGACATTGCTCAGTTTTGTTTCTGTTTTGATTGTCCCTAATGACATTTGTGAGTGCACCCATCCATGTGTGGGGTGATAACACTTGATAAGAATAGGCTTGAGATGATGCAGGCTTAATGGAGAAAGCACTGGAGAACCTACTAAGGAGTACATGAGTTCCTTCAGTTTGTGCTCTTGGTTAGGCTGGGGGCTTGGGGTACGTGTGGTGTACTTTTTCTGTGCGTTTTCGTTTGTTTGTTATGTTTTTGGTTTCAAATTATTTTTCAATATTTAGGACAGTTTCTTCCAGTCTTTCTGGTTAAGAGCTAGGACGGCATTTCCGGGATGCTGATATTGTTACTGTCTTTGCCTTCATTGAAATTTACAATTTTGCAATTTTGTGGAATGCCAGGCAAGAGACTGCATTTTGTTATTGCTTCCTCATTTCCTCTGCGTCTTTAGAGCAAATGTGATCAGGAGAGAAATCTTGGGGGTTTCTTTTGTTTAGTTTTAAAGCACCTCATTCTGTTAGCTGATCTAAAAACCTACCTGGAAAATTACTCCAATTTAAAAATAAATAACAATTGCATGCAGGCATACTTGGTTGCACAGCACGATCTATTTTTAGAGAAGGTTTCTGCCCTCTTTTTACTTCATTTTGGATTCAGAGTTTCACCTTCATTTGAGACATCCTAAGGAATTTTGGCTTCTTTTCCAGTCCTTCATGATAGATAAATGCATGCATCCTCTGGATCAGATTTCAGAATTGTTTTTGCAAGAGAAGCCATGCTTATCTTCAACCTCAGGTATTCCAGTAATTCCTAGTGTATTTGAAGTTCGGCCTCAGCTTGTTTGGTGTTTACTCTAGTGGGTCTTGTGGTTGGAAAGGTGAAGTAAGTTGTAGGAGGCTGCTGCTATGTGAGTACAAAAACTTAAAAAGCAATTGCAACCTCATGGAAATGGGTGTTCTGATGAAATGATGATTTAGAAAAAAGCCAAAGCCAACCTATGTCAGTCTAAAGTAGCATCTACATTTTGATTTCTTTTTTTTTTTTTTTTTTTTTTTTTTGCTGTGCTCACTGATGATTACGGCAGCAGACTAGGAGACAGAACTCCTGTACGTCTCTCTCAATTCTACCATAAGCTTCTCTATTGCCTTGAGGTGCTTAAATTGTCTTTTACTTAGCAGTAGAATGGGAATAATGCTATTTTACTACTTTTCTTAGAATCACTGGCACTAGTAGAGCACTCCTAGGACACTGGATAAAGGGTTCCAAATATCAGGGTCATGTTAAAAGAAATGGTGTAGTTGGAGTTGAGCCAAATGTTCACTCAACTGAAGATGACTGGACTAGGTACACATTAAACTAAAAAGGGTGCAGAAGGAGAGGGGTCTTAAATGGGACAGGTGAAACTGTAAATGCTGTTATGCAATTCCTTGTTTCCTGGTGTTCTTGTTGTTTCTTGAGACTGTGAACTCTTGGCTTATCACTTAATGTCTGTAAACCATCAGACACAGCAATGCTGCTGAAGTTACAATACTTCAAAATGTTATTAATAATGGCAAAAGTGCATGGCTGGATGAGGTACCCACATAGGGCATGTATTTGAACATATGCACTAAAGCACACTTGTATTGAAAAACTCCTCTACATGTTTGTAGCAGATAGTGAATCACAGGAAGGGTCCACAGCATTGCTTAGAGTACCATGTGTTGGAAGTGTTGGGAGTTTTGGGAGTTAGCAATGACAAGTCTTTATCACTCATTCATTGGTAAGGGTGTATTTGTGAAAAAAGGTTAGTGCATTTTATTCTCCCCTGTGTAATAGAAAATATATCTGTAGAGTATTCAGCTTTATTCATAGAGATGCTTTTTGGCTGCAGATATTTATGTAAGGTTGTGGGAGTTTTCATTTTCAGTCCTTTAGCAATGTTTGTATTTACTCAAGCAGTACAAATAAAGCAGGGATGCTCTTTTGTTGGAAAGTCTTAGGCTACCTGTTTGGGATTGTTTCTGGAGAACAGACTGCTAATTCCTGTTACAATTTTCTTTAATACTCAACTCAGCTATTATGCCCAGATTTATTTTTGGACAGTGTGTTATACAATATGTAAAATATAATGTATCAATGTCAGTGTTAAGATGAAAATGAAACATTAGTGTTATGTAGTCTGAAGTTTCGCACAGCACTGTCCTTGGATTATATGAGAAGATGAGTGCTTACATTAAACGAGTGTTCTTTTCAGAGGAAGTAAGACATAAATTCACAATATGGGTATGAAGCTTGCTATCACACATAGTCAACTGTTAGTAGGCCTGCTGTATAGGATATAGGTAGAGACCTTGTGAAGAAGAGAATTGTACTCCAGGCAAATAGGCAAATACAAAATTCCTCGGGTCACAGAGAAGAGTAAGAAAAGTCAAGAAGGTCCTTGTTTTGCGACTTACGGGTGTTTTGGTGCAAATGTTTATTCAGAAATTCAACCGAACAAATGAAACATGCCATGAAAAATTGAATGAACAAAATCGCATTCTTTTGTGGTAATTTTCTTCGCTATGTTTCTTAAGTTGTGGTGCGAAGCTTTCTGTGTGTCTCACCTTGAGCTACTTTTCACCTCTCTTTGTAATGTGTCTTGTTCATCTGTCTTTTTTTTTTCTTTCTATTTTTTGAGGGGCTTTGCAGGTTTACTTGTCTTCTTTGAGTACTTGAGTAAATTCAGGGATCTCTAAGGGATTTAAATTCATCAAAAGATGATTGCACTGTCATGTTTCTTCCTTTTTCCCTCTTCATTTTTGAGTTTTTCTTTCAGGACAGGCTCCTGTGGCTATGTGAATGATACTGTGCACAGATCCTCAAAGTGAGACTGTTAAGGTTTTTGCTCTCTCGACTGTGATGTTTGTTAGGTGGCCTGTACCAAAGTACTCAGGTCTTCTCTTTCAAGCTTTTCTTGCAGGATATTTCAAAGCTGTCTGTTTTAAAGTAGAATAAGTGATAACAGGGAGGGAAAAGTTGAGGGAGATGCTGGATACCGTACCAAATAAAACTCAAAGAAGTGCACAGCTTGTTTGGCAGCATTAGGCTCTCTAGTGCACTTTGCAGCATGCTTGCTGTGAACTGACAGCCAGAGACCTTTTGTTCACTGTTTCAGAAAATTTCAGGCCCAGAACTCTGGCCAAAACAGTATTTAGACAGAAAATGGTGTATGGGCACTGCTCTGAAAGCCATAGTTTCCCTTCTTACGTTGAGGTTTTCAGACTCACCATAGAGATGTCCCATACTCTCTACTATTTGAAGGATCAAAGGCTTAATATACATGACACTTCAAACTGAATTATTTGCTCTAGCACCCGTTCACATGAAGTGTCTTCTGCAAAATTTTTCTGGTGTTTAGAAACAAAGTGGACAAATTTTCCTCAAGTAGGTTTGTTTAGTCTTTGGTTTGGTTTTTTTTTTTTTTTTGGTTGGTTTTTTTGTTTGTTTGTTTGTTTTTTGTTCCACTCTAGATTCAAAATCTTTACTGATTATAAACAAGGCATTCTCTCATGCTGGTGATAAGTCTAAATCTGCCTTGGGACAATTGCCTCTTTCTTAGCATGATGTCAGTGGAAAGCCTGAAAATGCTGCCACACAGCAGCTAGGAAGGCATTGTTTATTGTCAGTGGCTTGTTAGATCCTTTGTATCATAGAAATTGGTTGTGTATAGCAAAGTCGTGACATCCTTCGGTCGAATGCCCTGACTCTTTGTGGTGATACCCACAATCAGCAGGGTATCATAGTGTGTTCGTAGCTTGAGAATATAAAGGCATATTTTGCTGAACCTAGGCCTTGATCAACTGGAAGGATTGCTTACTGCTTTCTACTGCTGTGTTTTTTGTTGCATGTTTGTGTCACACAGAAATGAAAATGAAACAAAGGTGCACAGGTTTTGGGATGAGGCAGATGTATCAGTTTTCAAAGAGGTATTTTTGCGTGTCCTGTCCTGTTCCCCCAGCCCTGTTTTGTGGTTACAATCGTAGCCAAAAATATGTCTGGAAAGAATCCAGCATGAGGATAACACTCTTCTCTCAGGAGTTTGCAATCTGTATAATTTTTTTAAGGCAAACACCTATTATATATTTCTCTCAGTCGGTTCTTTAAGAGAATAATATGAAGGGAATCACTGCCCTCCTAAATTTTTCTTCAGCATTTTCCTCTCTTTTGCTTAAGTGCTGATTGTACATTGTTTTTAAATAAAACAGTCCTATCTCTCTATGTGGACTTAGTGTCTAATTTATGGAGACAGGATTGTCTTGCATAGTGGATTTTATGAACACGTAATTTCTCATGTCAAACAATGCAGCATTTCATTAGCATGCTAATGAAAAAATGCATCAGTAACTTTGTTTTTGTTTAGTTTGGGTTTGGTTTTGGGGTTTTTTTTGGGTGAAAAGGTGTCTTACAAACATTTATTACTAGTCTGAAGGACACAGATTCTCCCACTTCCCTTCCCCTCCAAACCCTGTATCCCTACAAAGCTAATTAAACATCCCCTGTACTGGATGGCTGATGATGCTGTTAATATGTGTGTACAGACTCTTGGCCTGTTTACTCAGTCCAGGTACTTGATACCGTGCCTGAAGTCTGATTTGGGCCTTTTGGCCAAGAACTTTAGCATCGTGGCTTCAAAATAAAACTGCATGACTTCCACATGTTAATCTAGTGCTCATTTTACCTTATGGACCACCTGCCTCTTTTCAGTATGGCCTTAATTCGTCCCATTTTCCCAGAAGGAAACTTGCTCCTTGTGTCTTTGCTTTCCGCTTAGAGGGATTCCCTCCAGCTCTGCCATCAGCTGCATGACAGGGATAATGCTTGTCATGACCTGATGTCTCAGCTGGAAGGGAGCAGATCAGTCACTGGCCAGGTTGGAGCCAGCTTCTAAAGATTGACTCACTGCTGCCATATGACACTGCACGGTTTGGCAAAGAACCATTGCAATTTTTCTTGTCCTGTGCATATGTAGGTGGCCTTGAATGAGGGGAAGAAGAAATACAAATCTCTGCATAGCGCCTGTTATGAACTGGATGTATGCATTGTTTGTGCCATATTCATCCATCTGAAATCTTGTGGATGTTGAGATTGGAATTATGAAGACTCTGTTTTTTCCTGAAGCTTTAAATAAGTAAAACTAATACATCCAAAGGGATTTTTTTTTGTCTGTAAAGCAGACAAAATGTGTTGAAGTCTGGCTTTGTCCTTTTAATATGTCTTCTCCTGCTGTACCTGGTAGAGACTATCACAGGTCTACTGCTGAATGATTAGAAGAGAGTGTGTGCCTGTATCTCATGCAATTCACTTTAGAATTTGGCTTTTTAGCTTGTTTTATCTTCATTATTAGCTTTTAAACTGAGATTTGGGACCTTTTTGTGTTGTGATGGAAGTGCAGACATGGGTCTGTAATGGAAGAGGAGCCTATGGCAATACCATTGCCAAGTCTTTTTTTACTAGGCTGTGTTAGAGAACATTTGCAGGGTGGCTAAAAATGGATATAAAAAGATACTATTTTTAAGTAGGACTTTTTGTCTTAGTCTATTGTAGTAATTTTAGCCTTTCATAAAAGTTGTCAAATTGAAATAAAACAGCTTTAATAATAAATAATGCGGGTATGTATTGCTTAAATGTTTTTGCTGAGATTTTAAAAGTGCATCAGATCACTAAAATGAGGGAAATTGCTGGGTAAATAACTGGGTTCAGTTTGCTGAAGGAGCAGATCAGCTTGCAACAGATTTTCTTCAGTAGTTATAGAGGAAAAATTGTGTTTATTTCAGTATAGTTTGTCAGGTTTTATTTCAAGGAGAAGCCAAAAAGGATTGTTTTCTTCTTAGAAAATGTAAAAACCCAGAAATTTGATGTTGAGATCAGCTATTTCTACTGATGTAGTGATGCAGCATCTAGAAAGTCACCTCAGTTCACAAGCTAAAGATAGGTCTTCCTTTTATTTAAAACAAATTAATTTTCAATGAAAAACATGATCAATATGAATCCGAAACATCTAGTGTGTAGTTTTAATTAATAACATTCTCTAAATCTTATAAACCTTGGATTTCTGTAAATGGAATTCTAGTTTCCTTTGAAAGTAGCTTGATACCATTGTGAGTTTGGAAGATAATCCTGGAATGCAATCCTTTAAAATATTGCTTTTTTGGGGGGATTTTTTTTGTTATCCCCAGCAGTGTTGGGGATTGGACAGACATTAGATTTTGGGCTGTTGTCAGCCTTGTTCTAGGCTGGGTCTTGTAACACTTCAGAGCACTTGTGTACTTGCAGTGTTCTGTATGCATATATTGTGTGTCGGTGAGACATATATGGCAGTTTGGAGAACGTTGTTCCAGAAAGGAAGACCATTTAACCATTCTTTTTTGAATGCAAAATTCAAAATGTCTAGAAATGGACAGAAATGTTTTGAGGCAAGATAGAAATAGACTGGAAAACATCAGATGTACTAAACTCAGGGGTGATGGGATCATCCCGCAGACTGGAAGCTAGTCATGTTAAATTCTGCCTTCTTATTTCAATGCTATCTTTCCCTTCAGTATTAGGAAGGTTGCCCCAGCTCTGTCCCATGGGGAAAGTTCCATGGTATAGCTGAGCTGAGCTAACATCTTTCTATTTCTGAAAGGTCTTCCTGCACCTCAGTCTTGTGCCTGCTCCTTTGCTTCAGTTCCAACACTCACCTGACCTGTCAGTGATTTAATCCAAATTCCTAAAGCCACAGAGTATTTCTCACTTTTTAAAAATATTTATTTTGTGGTGTATTAAGAAACTGAGTCCACCCAAGGAGATGTCAGACAGGCACCTGGCAGTGAAAACAGAGATGAGGGCCAGCTGGAGCTAGGAAGGGAAATTGGAGTGGGTTATTGAGGTGGCAGAGATTAAGAAGTGTTTCTATGGCATAGGCTGCTTTGAACAGTTTGAATGTCTTGCAGGCCTTTAGGAAGGAATTGTACTCACCTATCTGACAGGGTTGCTAAAGACACTGTAGTCTGTGCATTCAAGGCATCATAGGGCGTGAGAGATTTTATAGAAGCAATCCTGCCTTACTGTATATGGAATGTACTACTTCTTTGGCCATAAAACTTTATTTCTTGAGGGACAAGATGTCATAAAGCTGTTGGATTGCCATTGGTAGTGGTGACTCTGCCAGTCATGTACCGGCTCTTCTGTTGAAGAAGGATGAAGCTCTCTTAGTAATTTTGTGGTAAGACCGGGGCTCTCTGAGTCATTGAAGGTTGCTGTGAGAAACCCAATAGTGTTTACATAGGGCATAGCAATGTAATTATAGAAGCTTCATTTGAAAATTGGTAAGGTGTCAGTTATTTGTAGCTCTGCTTCAGAGCAAGAGAAACAATAAATATTGAACAGAGCGGATGGACCTGCATGTATTCTGATTTTTCTTTGCATCTGCACGTGGCCTTCCAGGAGATGGGCTTGGGTTTGCTTTACTCTGTTGGAGCTCCTGCCGATCTGGGTACTGTTCTGAGAAGCAGCAATAAAGAACATTCCCTATCAACCCAGAGCAGTTGCTTTGTACTTTGGCTTTTGGCTCTTGCAAGGAGAGCAACAGATCCAAGAATCACAGAACACATTGGATGAGGTAATGTTATTAAACAGTAAATGCCTTGCTATGCTCTGCTTAAAAATTTTGATAAAATGTTGAAGCATTGAGAACAATCCTGCAACATCTGAAAGGCTCTACATAAGAAACACTGTTTTACTGTAGAATCCCAGCATATGTGCTCCCTATCCCAGTGGGAGACTGACTGCCTGGCAGAAGATAGTCTGTAATCAGATCCCTGCAGCTCTGCATTGCTCTAGTGTGTCTGTTTAGAATCTAGCGGTGTCTTGCTTCATTTTATGGTTCATATTGCTTTCTGTGAGATGGATTTCTTCATCTGAAATGAAAATTGGTAAACATGCAAATGCAAAATAAAGCTTGTGAGTTAGATTTATAAAAAGCTGTGTTACTGGTTTCAGTCAGCTGAAATATCAATTTAAGTATTTTTTTGGATGTGATCTTTAGCTTCTCAAGCTTTAATGAACATAACATAACTTTCCAGCCTTGTTTCCTAACACTGGTTAGAAGACTTCAGAAAGTATTTGGCTACAGTTAGTATCTGAAGCAAAATCGCGTGGATTGGAAATTATATTATTTTATTGACATTTTGCTCTTGAAGTGGGGGAAAGCATCCATGAAACTTGTTAATACTGTCTCCTACCTACTTACTCAACAGAAATAAAAAATTATATGCAAGACAATTAAACAGACCAGATAGGCTTTGCAGATAATTTATAGCTGTCTTAGAATACCGAGGGTGGAATATCTCAGTCTACGTGAATGGAAGCAAGAAAGAAGTGTTAGAGATTTCTTAAGTCTAATGCTATACTTTGATCACTCCTGAGAACAGGGGGAAGAAATTTTGGGTTTGTTAGCAGGCCCCTTAAATGTCACGTTTGTGTGGGATTTTTTGTGGTTAAGTTGCTTAAGGACTTTGTGTACAGTAGGGATTGACAGGAAAGAATGGAATATTTGTTTTATGGGTTATCCATCAGTAAAATGTTGCTTATTCCACTTCTTAGTGATAGATTTTGGTAGGATTACTGTGGAATTGACACTGTGGGGAATAAAGATAAAACTGACATATTACATATCTCTCAGGTGCATTAATTTGTAAAATTATTTGTTCCTACACGATAATTGCCTTTAGGGGTTAGCTTTTTGCAAGCTTACTGTGGAACATTTATCCATTCAGTTCTATGTTAGGGTTATTTAACCTTCTTGGAACAGTGTATGCCATCTCCTTGCACTGTCTTATGGCTTTGTGGTTTTTTTAATACACTGAATTCCTCATCCTAGGAATTTAATGAGTGGGTTATTAATTTTTTTTCCTCCCAGATAATTCTGGCAACCTTTCCACATTCTGTTTTGACCAGTGACACAAGTATTACACAGCCCCTTTTACGAGAGAAATACATTACAATATCGGTGTAAGGAGAAATAGCAGCAGCAGTAAAACAACTCTGCTGTGATGGTGTACAGGTATAAATAAGGCAGTATATTTACATGTAATGTATTATTTTATGTCTTTTTAGAAAAGAAATAGACTGATTTCAGGCAAACATAGAATCTGTGGATTATATGTTAAGTATAATAGATTTTTGTTTTTTTTTTTTTTAATATCTTGCATCATTTTAATCAAGCAGCCCAGTAGTGAGTTGTTAGGTTGACAATCCAATGAAATCAGCACCTTTCAGGTATTATTTGAGGTTTTAGAGTCACTGAGCAACTAGATTTTACCATATTTAATTTAGGTATTTAATTCTTTTAATAGCTAGGAATAGAATTTTTGTATTCTGATATTGTAATTTCTGTATGTTCATCATCTTTGCTTCATGCTGTCATTCAGCAAAAGAGTAAGTGAAAAGTAATATATAATTTTAGTTGTTGGGGTAGACTTTTCTTACAGTATCATTTTTAAGTTACCTAATTTCAGAAGCCTTGTATGAAAATACTTTATGAAATACTGTATTGTAATCTTTTTCTATAATGTTTGTCGTGTGCCTCCATCTGCTACAGATCAAATGTAATGTCCGTTTCAAGCAGATACTGAACTGTTGAATTCATTGCAATTTAGCTAATAGAAGTAACAACAAAGCATATAGTTTCCTCATAGTAACCTGTTATTATGTGGTCTGTGAATAATGCACAGCTAATGGTAATGTATTAAGGTGTCAGTGCAGCATTGGACACTGAAGTACTATACTGTCTTACGTCCCTTGAATCTAAGAAGAAACTGGAATATACTGATCCTCTTAAGCTACTGAATTGAAATCCTGAAAAAGATGTTTTCATGTAATTTGTTTTAATAGACTTTGTAAGCTCAAGGGGATGACTGACACTGCAAGATTATGAAGTTACCTTGCCAAGCTGCTTACCAGAAAAAGCAGCAGAATTTTGCTTGAAGTTTGCAAACAGGCTTTTGTAATGCAGAAGAGGAACCTTCAGTACTGATGTTGAACCTTCAGGTGTTGAGTTTTACAGAGGGAATGGTCAGCATGGATTATATGATGTTTCTTTTGTCTGATTGTTCTGCTTCTTCACCCCTTCACAAAATTAGCTCTTTACATAGTAAATACAGCTCTGGAGGTACTTTGTGAAGTCCTTATCTAACTAAAAAAATAATGTACTAAAACAGGCTTGTCTAAATATATGGTAGTCTTAGACGTAGAAGGAAAAAAGTAACTATGTAAGATAGTTATAAAGTTTTACATCAAAATTATGTTATGAAATGACCTTAGATTGCTTTTGTCTTACTACTTTTGTCTAGATAAAGGAAAGCGTGCTTGAGCGAAGTGTGGTTGCAGGACTCCAACATACATTTGCCAGATTCAGCAGAAGCTGTCTGCTAAGTAGCACATCATCTACTAAGTGCAATCATATTACTTGCCCAAATCCAAGTTTCCACAATGAAGTACAAAATGTATGAAGCCGATATTCTTCAACCAAACCAATCTTTCCTCTGGCTATTTTGAAAAGTTTACTGTCTTCCTCTGAAGATCCTTGTGTTCCTTGGGAAAGGCAGTAAGGTGAAACTTGGCAATGGGAAAGAAGAAAATCCAAAGGAAAAAAGCCCACACCAGCATTCTTTCTGTTGTTTAGTCATGCATTACTTCAGCTTTAGTTGTATGCGAATGCATTTATCTCTGTGTGTTTATCTAAAAGATACAGATTTAACTGTGATGATGAATCTTCCCTTTTGATTCTCATGCTTTGTAGATTCTGAATCTGAGCTTTACAAAAAAAACCCTTTTAAGCACAGGTTAGTAAAGATGCATTTAAAGATGCATTGAGAGTTTTCTGTTGAGGAAGAGAAATAATTGGGTCCAAGTAGTTTGACAGTTACTGTATTTATATAACTTCCTGGGGATAAAAGCAACAGAATAAAATTAATTATAGCTACCAAGTAATGAGAATATTAACTTTTCCTCAAAAAAGCCACACTAGTTTACAACATTTGTTGACTTTCTTGATGAAACGTGAATACTTGTTCAATGGAAGAGCATTTTCATAATTTTGTAGAGATTATAGTTAGAAGCACCCACTACCTGGTAATTGTACAGAGGGCATTGAATGAAATGTTCAGAATTCCTACTTATAATAACTCATGTTGTTCCTTGAATATACTTTTCTACGGTTTTTGAAATCTTTTTCTGTTCTTTCATTTTCATCTGTGATAATTTTAACACATTTATTTTTCATGTTTAGGAAAATAGAAGACACAGTCATTGATAGCCGTCCTCCCTCCCACTGAATACCTCTGTAACTGGCAATTTTTAACTATTGGAGACTTCTTAATAGAAAGGTTGTAGTGTCCCAGTCATGCATGAGGAACGAGAGAGCTGTTGGTGACTACAGCATATTGCTATTTCTTATCTCCACTTTAAAATTTTGTATTTTGATATATCTACTTAGATATTTCATATGTCTAGCTAGGCCAGTATGAAGAGAGAATTGTGAAGACATCCACAAAGTAAAACTACTTGGACACAAGACTGCTCTCTGAATTTACCTATGTGCAGATCTGCCTTCCTGCCTTCAGCTCACCCACCAGAACACGACTGTGCCTGGTAGACACCCGTGTCTTGCTGACCTCCTTGCTTCTGTCTGGACAGATGGCCAGTCAACACTTGGCACAAAAATGCAGAGCAGATCAAAAACATCATTCACCTAACAGGGCATGTGTATGCAGCTGATCTCATGCCCTCTGAGTCTTGGTAGTGAAACAACTCCTTTCAGAAGCCTTTGCTTTGCTCCAAGCATTCATTTAAAGCTCCTGACTTTTACAAAGGCTTCTTCAGTGATTCTTGATTATCAAGGTTGCCTCTGAAGCAACCACTCCTTGAGTTAGTCTGTTTCCATTATATTATATGCCTCCTTTAACCCAGAGGTCTTGACACAACCTTCCAGAACTATGAGGAAAAACATGGAACTTGAAGCAAAAGAGGACAAGTAGAGGGAGGAGATGAAGCTGTTCTTAAGCTTTGCATCTCTTTATTGCAAGGGTAGAGTATCCCTGCTCTGCATCTGGACCTCTAAGCAGTGGTTGTGGAAGTGAGTGCAGGTCCTCAAATTTGTGGTGGAATAGATTTTTGTAGCACATTTGAGGGACATCCTTACGGCACATTTGAGGGACATCCAGGACTAGAGTTAAGTTCTTCATTCCAAAGCCAAAGACTGAGAAACCCAAGTTGTTTGAAAAATGCAAGTCCTGTCTTTTCGTATTTCTAAATATATATACGCACACACACATATCTCCAACTTGTTGAAGGTCTCTGTGATAAGTGCCTTGCTTCACAACTCGAACCAAGCAGCCCGTGGTGAGCACAGGGCTGAGGGTGGGTAGCTCATACCTACAATCCATCTCACACCTGTGGTGCAGCTTGCAGGCATCACCAGGAGCTCCGTCCCTGCTACAACACACCGCACTCACACTGCTTCTCAGCAATTATCAGGTTTCTGACTTAAATGTGTCTTGCTGTCCAACAAAAATAATTCTTGTTTATGAGGCTCTTCTGAATTTTAAAACCTGATGGCTTCTGTTCTTCTCTTCCTTCATCTCCCTTTCTTTTTTTTTTTATGTTATTGTTTGTTTCCACTGTGGCAGTGCATGTGTCACATACAGAGGTGTACTGGGATTTTTGAGGAGAATGTCGAAAGTTCAGTGTATGTTCATAATAAAGTATTAAAGAGCCTGTGGGCAGATATTGGAGATAATTAGGAACTAGCTGGAACTGCTGCAGACTCAAGGGATGTTTGCAGCCTGCAGAATGTTCCTACGGGAAAGAAATTGCTCTGTAATTACAGGCAAGGTCAGCACAGTCAGTTCAATGGAAAAGAGATGGTGAGAGCTGAGGCTTCTTCCATGAAGGTCTTTGAATGTTATTAGTGAGACACAGCTGTTGCCACTTTTTGAGGAAGTGCCTGGTGAAGTAAGTATACATTGTCTAGCGGTTCTCTGTGCTGTGAGGATTGCAGCCTTTTCTTGAGAAAGAAGAGTGATACTTATAAGTGTAAGGAATTTCTTGGTCACACTTCACATTTCTTTGACTCTCTAGAGCTTTTGGATGTGTTTTTCAGTGGTGTGAATCTCCAACTTTTTAAAAGGCTAATATGTGTTATTTGTGCATTTTTATTTTCTGAAACAGGTCTTTCAACATCTGTCTGAGGTATTTCAGCTCACTTCTGTTTAGTTGATAATGAGGCATATTTTCATGGCTGATGGGTAGCTTTGGCTCCAGGACATCCAAGCCATCTTAAATTCATCCTCAAGAGGAAAAACTTTGCTTCCCTTTCTTCTAAGGACAAACTCCTTAGTTCAGAAATATTCTGTGCCCGAACTTTGTTATCAATAGCCTTCAGGTGGCAATAGTAGTTGCAAGTACTCCTCCCTTCTGTTTCTTGTTTGTTTTGTACCTTTTCCAGTTTGCCAGTGCAGCTGAATGTGGGACGGCACTGGGACTGTGTCCCAGTGATTGATTCAACTTAGAAGAGCAAAAACTTCTGGGCACAGTTCAAACTGATTGAAATTTATTGCCACATTTCCCAACCCCTTTGTGCAAGGTGAGTTCAGTAAGGGAAACTCTCTTAAAATCAGTTGCTGTTTTTGGAGAGTGAGTTTTCAGCAAGAATAGCTTCTTGAACTACACGATTGAAAGAGTGCTGGTGCTTTGTGTTAGGAGAGATATGGTTTGTCACAAGGGAAGGTGAGGGTGTGGCTGAATCTAGTGAGCCAGATATATATTGGTCAAGTTATGAATCTTAATTTCTAAAAATTTTTATTGGCTCATTTCTCAGATATTCAGACTGTAGCACCTTGAATGGTCATTCTGGCTTAAGTGAGTGGCATAGTGTGCCATGCTAGGGGTTGAGAAAGAAGTGATTGGAGTGGTGGGAGCAGAGATACCTTGTTTGTCTTACAGCTGAATGCTTTGTATCGTGAAGTTTAACCTTCAATTATTTTTCTGGTTTGCTTCCCTACCACATAAGCATAACAGATTGTTATGTTTGACTCAGAAATTTCCCACGAGTGTGTTTGACCAGTAACTGATTAAAGGGACTTGAATCAGTTCTTTCACAAATGGATATATTATTTAGTCAACAAAAGTATAGAGTTGTTAAAGAAAATGTTTTGAGACCAAACAACAACAGAAAGAATTTGGATATTCTCTCTTGCATGTTTTGGTAGGATCAGATATCTCAAATACCCTTAGATTTGAGACTGAGTTGGTTCTGTGGTACTTTTATATTTTCTAACTTCTTTTCATTGTGAACAACATGACTTTTTTACCTCACTTCCTGCATAGGTAGGATTTTCAACAACCTGCTATATTTTACATCTTCAGGCCTCCACCTTTTGGAGAATGTGTATAAATTTGGCAACTCACCATTAGTAGCTTCTAACAGTTTGCTTAAAAACCACATGTGTTTTTCTTGAAAAATATTTTCCTGAAGGCACTTTAAAATTTGTTCCTTGAGTATTCTTTCTAACAGTTTTAAAATTTATCTCCCATTTAATCTGTTGGTGTAGCATCAAGAACTGAAAGTGTAATATATATAATAGTTCTAGAAATAATACAAATATTTCTCTTATTTTTCACATAAGAGCTATAATGAAAAAGATCTTGCACTTTAAAAAATGTATGCAACATAGATATATTGCCTTCTCCGCTATTACAGGAACCCAGGACGGTCATTCAGCTACTACTATTTTTTATTTTCACTTCTCTGAGAGTGCAATTTGGGGAGGTGGTAGTAAGTTTGTCAGAGTATTGCATTTTGTCAATATTCACAATGATTGTCTGCTGAACAGCCTCAAATACAAGCTTCACTTCCCTCAATATGCCAAGAAATAAATTTTCAGTCAGTTTTATTTGCTTAATGATGTATAGGTACATATAACTAACATTACAGTGTCTACATTAATGGGCTGGCAGTTGTCAGTGTCACATCTCAGTGCCTGGCATTACACCTTTGCTACGTGTCTGGTTTTGGGCAGCTATGCTGGAGTTGCAGATCCTTCTGCATCTCTGAATGACTGTCTTGCTCAGGCTGTCTCCAAGTAGGGGGAGAGCTTCTAGAGTTACACAAGGACAAGTACTGTGGAGAGAAAGCCCTTTAAGAACAGCCACAACAAAAACCAAGCATCTTCTAACTTCCCTTTCGTCTCCATTTTTCTTGGGGTAGAGAGCATTTTTACAACCACTTATTGGTATTTATTTAGAATCACGTCCTCCAAATTAATTTTGTCTTGCTCTGTAATATGCAAGGAGGGTGTTAACCTCAGTGACTTCCACAATGGGAGGTGAATAAAGTAAAGATAGATAGAAGGTGTGAGTGAAACCAGAGGAAAACCAGTACCTATTCAGGTCAAAATTACATTTTTCTCCCCAGAACTGGCCCATTTTTAATGAAAAAAAGTATTTTATCTCCAAGCCAGTTAATATTTTCTTCAGGCATTTTAGGAATGTAGTTAGTTCTATTAAATAATTTTTTTTTGATAGGATTATTTAATAATTTTTGTCAATTTATAAGATGGACTAAATAAACAACAAATTGTATCATCTTACTGGCTTCTATCTCTATAGTATGTAGCCTGTAATACAGTAACACTATTACAGAATGTGCCAATTGTGTGGTGTAGTGTTCAGCAGTAACCTTGGAGGTTGCTCCCACAGTCGCCATTTGATATCTGGTGGGATCATCTGCCATCAGCTTGTGCCAAACCAGTTGTGGCTGGCACTTTTAAAATACCTTGCTCTCTTTGTGGACACTGATATACATTTTTTCCTTCTTAGACTGTAAAGGGAGGGAAAACTACAGTTTCCTTTGACCTTATGCAGGTTTGACAGGAAAGAAATCTGGTTAGACTGAAAAATCCTGAAGTCTTTTCAAAGACTCTTTATCTTATAGTTCTTACCTTAAGATGTTTGAACAGTCAGAATCTTCCAAAAGCAGACTGTGAGTCCTTATTTGTTTTGGTTTTTTGGAGATAATAATTTAGAAATAGTGTGTACTCACTTCAATTTTCATTCTTTGCTTTGCTTCCCTTCCCAGTCCCCTTTTATCCTCACCTTCACATTCTCTGCTCTGGAGCCTTGAAGAGTAGGGTTTGAATAAACATAAAATACTGAAGAGCTTGCTGCAGTATTGGCTGTGCATGACTTCTTTCTGTCAACAAAAGAGACACCTCAATGAAAGATGCATGAGAACAAACAAATATTTTTCTGGTTGTCCAACTGTGCCTTAACACGCTTTATATAAGTTAATGGAAACTGTTAGAAGATAAAAATGATGAGTTAAATATTGACACTACAATAGGAGAGCTGCTGTTTATAAGCACATTTTTAAAAAATTAGTACCTAAATTTTCTGTCATCCAGAAGCATAACTTGCTGCTGGGTTTTGCATTTGAGAAGAGCTATGCTTTCAAAACAAAATGAAATAAAATAACTCATGGATCCTGCTTTCCTGTGTCACAGGTCTAATGTTTTTTTTCTCATTAGGTGTCTGTACTTAAATGTTTTACATCACTGGGCTTAGACTCAAAACAGTATTAGAGGATGAGTTCAAGCAGCATCTCCCTTTGTTAAAGGGAAAATCCAGAAAAAAGGTATTTTCAGCTGCCTTTTAAGTGAGAGTGAAAGAAGGCAATTCGTTGATATTTATTGTCATAGTAGTGTTAGAAATAATTTACCAGCAAAATCAGATTGTGGTGTACTTCTGTGATTAGTCCTTGCACTGCTGTGAAAGAAAAGGTGCGTAAAGTTTGATTATAAAAAATCTTCAGCTAAAAATTTAGTTTGAATGAGTTCAGACTCGAAGGCCAAGTTCTCTTTATGTGGTGAGCCCAGACTGACTTTGGACTAGTGGTGAGATTGTGCAGGTAACACCCAGCTCTTCTGTCATGCTTTTTATCCTCTGCTATTGCAGACACTTCACGATAGAGGTGGAAGCCATTACCCTCATGTTCCGTGGTGGGGAAAAATAAGACCAAAAGCTTGGTTTCAACATATGAAAAGGAGCCGAATTGTGAGACTGCTGTAATGATGGCAGAAGGGGAGTGTCTAAATTACTGATTTTCTAGAAGGAAGACTAGCACTTGAATCCTTTAATTAGGTTATTTCTTAGGAAATGCAGAGTGAATGGAAATGAAGAAGAAGGGAATGGAAAGAGTTAATATATAATATATGTAATCTTAATTCAGCCTGTATTTTGAGTGTTTGATACTACACTTTTGAAAGTCTTTTTTTTTTTTCTTGTCTCTGAATATAACATAAAGGTAGTGTCAACCCTCAATGATTTAAAGGTAAAATATTCTCATGGGTTGTATTGTATTGAGAAAGTATTTCAATAATGCATTTGAATAATGGCTGATTTTATTACTTTTGTAGCTATTTTAGATTTTCATCTCTCCCTGTCCAGCATTTCTAATGCAGCTAGGATATTTTTAAGAGGAGAAGCCTTTGGTCTGTCTAATCTTGAAAGCGGTAAATGGTACTAAGGTGAGAGAAGGTTATTGACCAAGATGCAGATGAGTCCTTTTCTCAAGCTTGTTAATCTTATATGCAGTAAGGACAGAAATTGTATACAGATTTTATGCAAAGCCACTGCGTCGATAGTTACCTGTATTTAAAAATCCACTTGTAAACTCATGGTTCTTGTACAGTTCAAACAATTCTGTTTAGTGCTTACCTCATTGTGCTCTAACTGATATTTCAGAGACTTTGTTTTCTCAGTAAACATTTTTTTTTTGTTGTTTCTCTGTAGGATAAGTAAAGGCTTGCATCATAATGCTCATGCTGCTAATATAAAATGTCAACTCTTGAATGCAGATGTCTGTTAGGAAGGTTCCAGTGTGTATGGAAACAGGGGCACTGATCCTTCAGAGGATCAAGTTTACTTATGGGATAAATGCAGAAGTTCATCTAGAAACCATTGTACTCTGAAAGTTTTTCTGTGTTTTCCTGTATGTGAATTTCTTTGGACTGTAATTGAGAAGCATCAGAAATTTGGAAAGGTGACATTTTTCATATCATCATCTTACCATGATGAAAAAGAAATTAATAGCAGCCATTATTTTTAAAACTTCAGTGAGTTGTAGTGCTGAAGAGGTCTGGCAGTGACTCACCAGATCTCATGGACAGTGTTTCTGATAAGTCAGCCAACTGTGCAGTGTTATAAACTATGTTACAACTTTGCCTTTATAGCTACAAATTTGTTTTCTTATCTATTCTCTTTTTTAAAAAAAAAATCTTATTGATACATCTATGCTAGAATGAAGTAAGTGCTTAATTACAGGAAACATGTGGTTAGTATAATGCTTTATGTAATAAAAACAAGACCCTTTTACGGCTCTGATGAGTGTTATGAATGCAGCTCTGAATTTAAATGAGCTCTCTTTAGCAGTAGCTGTGTAGATGCAATAACCGTGCATATGTGTGCACTTTGGATACAACTTCTGGAATATCCTGAATAGCCTTTTGCTTTGTCTCTTGTGCTTTATTTACACTCTTCTGTATAAAACTGACTTTGGGGAATTTTTCTGCCCTTTTTCAAATGGAGATTTAAGCAGGATTTGAATAGTTTTTAAATTCTTCTGTATTGATTCAGACTTTTAAGCTTTAATTTTGAAGTACCTTAGATCTCTTTAAAGCAGTAGTTTCAGCCCTGGAGGATTCTTCCCAGTCTCTTTGAGACTGATAAGTTCAGCACTGTACTTTCATGGTTTGGAGCATCTTTTCTGTGAGGAAAATCTGAGAGCTGAGACCCTTCAGCCTGGAGAAGAAAAAGCTTAAGGAGATCTTTTCATTGTGTACAGTTGATGGGAGGCAATTAAATGAGAGAGACAGGCTCTTAGCGGGGCTGTCCAGTGACCGAACCAGAGGCAATGAGCACAAACTAAAACACGATGGTTGCCTCTGAACATCACGAAACACTTTGCTGTGAGGGTGACTGAGCACAGGTTGCCCAGAAAGTTCATAGGGTTTTCATCCTTGGAGATATTCAGAAGCTGCCTGGATACACAGTGGTTGGACCAGATAATGTCCAGAGGTCCCTTCCAGGCTGGCCATTCTGCGATTCTGTTTGTGTGCCTCAGGGTCTAACACTGCCTGCTCTGTCACTAACATCTCTCTTCGCTATCCTCACTCTGAAGTTGTGAAATCTTTTGTTTGCCCCAGAGACTGTTTTTCCCCCCGCCTCTAATTTATCATTCCCACATACATTTCATCATTTCATTAGCTATACATGTCCATTGTGAAATGTTTTGGGCATTTTGAAAGTGAAAAAGAAAAATTTGTGGTTTGTCTTTGTGCATATCTCAAATACAAGTATATCAAGTGTGTCTGTCTGAATAATGTTTTTATCTATATATAATATAGATACTTTATAGGAGTCCAATATAAAATCCTTAATCATAATGCTTTGATAACTGTAACAGTAATACTAGTATCTTTTAGTTGTTTTATGACTTATTCACTTTTTTCTTTGTGTGTGTGTCTGTGTGTGTGTGCTTTGCCTTGCAGAGTTGGAAGAATCCAGGAATTTCAAGTTTTGAGTAGCGGGCATGTTACAAGATTACCACACCTAAACTGAGAAGGCAGATGCAGCTCTGAGTACCAGATTGGCGTGTGCACTGCATGTACATGAAAACGCACATGTTTTTGTCATCACGTAGACTTGCTCTGGCGTATTCCTGAGAGCTTTGCAATTGATGAAAATTAATTTGAGAACCAGATGGAGCACCTTTGCAGCACAGGAATCAGTAATCCATGGAAAAACACCTGCCAGTAATGTTCAACTTTCCACATGGTCTTCACGGGTGAAAAAAGTTTGCAAGAAGAGAAAGAAAAAACACCCTCTCCGCAGAAAAAGGCTAATAAATACCTCCACAATCTAAATCAATAGCTGTGAGGGAAACAGAAGAATCAAGAGGGCAGAAGAAACTGATTTAGTTCTAGCAGAGGAATAATGTATGGTCTTCGGCACATTTTGCTTTGGGCTCAGTAGATTGTGAATGGACGAATAAATTGTGACCTTCTGCTGAGTAATGATGACTGGAAGTAAATAAGTTGAGGAACTATGGGACAAGTCTGGGCATTGAACTGAGCAAACATCGCCATCCTTCTTGAGTTAACCAGGTCATCAAACTTGCATATTCTTTCTCCCTCTCCTTTTTCCTCTTTTCACTTAGTGTGGTATAAATACTAGCTAATTGAGCTCATAAATGTTATTCAAATAAAACGATTGGAATACTTCATATGTTTCCTTCTTGTAGAGCTGCAAATGTTGTGTCGGGAACTATGAATCTGTGCTGTAGACAAGCATCAAGAAGGAAAGATCCGATCAAACAAGCAAGGAAAATACCTAGAGAAATAGTGAACCCAGGAAGTCAGATTTTTAATGCTGCTTCTCTTTCTTTTTTAGATGATTATATTTCTTCCTTCCTTGAATTTTAGAAGATTTTGAAAGAGTGCTTACTTGATGTGCTTTAATTCTGGCATTTGTTTTTTATGGTAGAATGAAAAGTCTGTGATTCCTTGTAGCAGAAAAAAAGGGAAAAGTAAAGGAAAAACAGCTTGACATTTTAGCCTGTTTCACAGGAGAGAGAACTTCATGGTTCACCTGAGGCAAACTTACCTACTTTGAAAGCTAAAAGCTTTAGAGCATTTTTGATTCTGCTATAAATGAAGAGGGGGTTCTTTTTCATTCGTGTGTGGCAGCAAAAAGTGGGAAAGCAGGCAAGATAGCGTGATAAACAGTTCAGGCTGTGTTGGGTCTCTGGTGGAAAAAAAGTGCTGCAATGAAAATTGGATTGGCTTTGGATTGCAAAAACTTTTGAGTCCAACGAGTGGTTCAGTACCAAGAGGGATTTCCCAACTGGCCTGGCACACCAGTGCCTGCACAAGTTCGGGTCTGTTGTTTCACACGGTTTGTGTGCCTTTTTTTCCCTTTATGCAATCTCTTTCAGCTTTAGCAGCAGAAATACATCAGATGGAAAAGATATGCCAGAGGGCAGCTTGGAAAAGAGGAATGTCATATATATACATATATATGTATGTGCGTGTGTTTAAATTTCTGCAACTGAACTTTTGAAGAAAATCTGACTGGAGGAAATTTTAAAAGCCTTAAGTTACTTGAAACCTACACATTTGCAACTCTTTGTCTCTGGAATTACATTACGCTAAACTGGAATCTCAGGCTGTATAAAGATTATATCAAGTTGAGCAAAAAGATGACTTAACCATTTCTTGAGCGCCTCTTATGAAGTAGCTGTTTCTCCAAAGGATAAGTGCACCCCCACTCTACAGACTCAAACAAAAATGAACCTGAATTTTTTTTTTAAGTGTTACTTTTTCTTAGCCAACTGCCATCATCTTTTATAGAGGAATTTTTCACTATGCATTTGGTGGATATTTATAAACACTGACCCCATCCTCCTCCCTTTCAATGATCTATCCCAGGTCAGTCTTATCAATAAAAAAAAAAAAATTGATTTAAATTTTGTGCACTAGACATATTACTTTCTTATGTCAAAAAATAAAATACTTAAAAAGCATGTATGCAGCAGTGGAACATGGGCCTGTTCTTTGCAGCGATTCCAACATCCTCTGCCTCTCCTGGAAAGGGAGAGTCCCAAAAAGTGAGAAGGAGAAACCAGTGTGCAGGAGGCGGTACTATGAGGAAGGCTGGTTGGCAACAGGCAATGGCAGAGGAGTTGTAGGCGTCACTTTTACTTCCAGCCATTGCAGGAGGGACCGGAACACCCCTCAGAGAATCAACTTCAATTTGAGGGGCCACAACAGTGAGGTAAGCAAAACATGTGTTACATTTTAAAGAAAATAATAGAAATGATAACTATCTTTTTTTTCTTTTTTTTTTCTTTTTTTTTCTTTTTATTTTT
>VZTI01002070.1:6515602-6535389 GCA_013397865.1 Struthidea cinerea | reverse complement strand
TTAAGTACTTCTGCTTGAAATTTGACAGCGTGGTATGGAAGAGGCTCAAGACTAATCCAAATGTGATTTGGGCCAATTGAAGTTTTTCTGGTAAATTCAAGCATAGAAGACTGATGGTGGGAAATTCTCTGGAAATATGTCTGGTTTTGGTTTGGCTTACTTTCTCCTTCATTCCCCAGCACCTGCCAGTTTCCAGGCATATGCAATAAATGCATGTTAATGGGAGTTAAAAGTTGTTGGTAGTTGACTGCTTTTACACAGTACTGAATCTGACCTGGAAGACTAATGGAAAGGCAGGGGAATGGGAGAAAAGCTTGGTTGAAGTCTGCCAAATTTTCAGAAGCTACAAACTGGAACTGCCTGTGACAGGAGATAGCTGTCATATTTGGATAAACTTTTGATTTTGTTAGAGAAAAAGCCAAGTGTGACTTCTCAGAGAAATGCTGAGATGCCTTGCAGTAAAGTGCTGTAACTTCAGTGTGCAAGGCATTGTCCCGAGTACAATGATACAAAAACTTTTCCACTTGTATTTTCTGAAAGGCTGTTGGTATAAACTGATATTTCAGCTGTGCTTTATCATCTTCCTGACACCCATCTCTTTCTGTGTATAATGCTTCATGGAAAGTGCAGGTGATGCCCTATAGCATACCAAGTGTCTTGGACAACAGTGAGGGCGTAGTTTGTTTCTGCTTTTCAATTAGGATGTGTTTGGATGTGCTCTTTGAGAAGGATCTGTCCAAATCAAAGATTTGTTGTTAGGTTGGTGGGTGGAATGACATTTTATGTACTGAAATGAAAACCAAAGATACAATGTGTTTTTTCTTGTCTCTTGTGCTGCTTAGTGGGCAGACTCTAATATATGTTGCCCTTTCAACACAAGCTGCACCAAAGATTCAGGAGGGGGTACTTTTGGTTCTTGTGTAGCATTAATAACAATCATCTTTTTAAGGAAAAAAGGGAGCAGCCAATAAATACTTAGTCTGAAATAATTGCTTCCACATGCTTTATGTGTATGGCGGTATGTGGGTGTATGGTAAATCATACAGACTTCTATATGTATAGATGAGAGACAGATTCATGTATATATTTGTATCAGGTTCATTCAAAAAAAATTACAGCCATGTTTTCCCAAAGGGAAGAATGATGTTTGAATCCAGCATTTTGGTTTGAATGACAGCTAGTTTTCGGTTTAATTTTCAATTACAAATAGTGTTTTATTTTTTAAGTGTGTGACACAACAATCACTTTTCATTTCTCCATATTTTGTTATCTAACTCTTCTGTGAGCCTGGGCACTTGTTTTTCTTCTTTTGTGTAGTATATGTTTTGGGAACAAGATAGGAAGTGCTGTTTGCAGGAATGTGCAGTCTTATTGGAAATACAAGACTAGGTTTCAGTATGTGCCCAGTTAAGTGGAGAAGATGCTCATGTGCGTGCTGCCCTTTGGGTTTGGCTAGTTTTGCTTTATTTACTCAGTTGGCCATTAGATTCTCTTTCTGGGTCGCTGCATCATTGCTGTGCGGATTTAGCTGTGCTGTTTGCGCGGCCTTTCAGCTAACAGTGATTGGCATGAGAGAGAGACTCGAAATGAAAATTTGCTATTTGAATCTTGTTGTTGTTGTTGTTTGGGTCAAACTTGTCATTAATAAAGAGTTGTGCTCCTTTAAGTAATCTTCCTGATAGCAGGTACTGTGTGAATGACCAGAGCAGAGACTGCCAATTTACGTCTCTGTAAAACAAAACTGATACGGTGGGATACTACCGAAGGAAGAGAGAAGTGGCTTTAGCGGAACTAGCTTTCTGTGATGAGTCTGTGGCTGCTATCAGATTTCCCCGCTGTTGTGTTTTCTTGACCATCATTGTCAGTAAAAGTTCTTTCCTACAAGATGGTGTGTTACGCTTTTCACCAGGCTTACTGAATTTAATCCTTTTATAGGAGAATCCCAGTGATTTGGATAGGAATGTTAAAGATGGATAGTTGAATGGACAGTGAGATTTTTTCTTTAGAAAACACCTTTTCTTCTGAATCTCTCTGCCAAAAGATTCTTGAAAGAAAATATTGAACAGCAGTGCTTATTGCTTGTATTTGCATAAGAAGTAAATGTTTTATTTTCCCATTCTTCTGTTAAAAAGCAAGCCAACAACAATGTTGTCTTACTGTGTACCACCATTCATAATGGAAAATGGTGATTTTGCAAGCACATCCTAGTATGTGTGTCTGATTAAAGCCACGTTTGTTGTACAGAATGGACCCTTAGACTGACTTGAAACTCTCAAGAGCCTGTTTGACTCGCTGACCAGTTCTATAAGCATATTGTATTGTTTTGTTCCCAGAAATGGTGATTTATACCTATTTTATAGTTTATATGTAAGTGCTGATTCATACCTGTATTTTTCTCTGGGATAAAGCTAGGCTGCCAAGTGAAGTTTATTGCTTTTCAGTCCTACAATGCTACTTCAACATTAGTATGCGCTTGATTATAAAGTACAAAATGCTGAAATGAACAGAATGGAAGAGTGACAACACAGAAGCTAAATGCTTTCCATTTGGGGTGTAATTAACAATATGCTGTGGGCAGAGCAGTACATTGTATTTCAGTTTTAGAGTGAAAATCTAGAAGAAGAGGTAATGTGGCAGTGCTGTGCTTTTGGCAAGAATGTGAGACTATTTTTAAGTGAGTCAAGAAGGTGAATGCTTATGATGTATTTTTGCAATGTTTTTATGACTGCTGAAGAGATTCACCAGAATCTTTTGGTATAGTTTCTCGACTCTAATAACTTGCCTGTAGCATATCAGAACAAACAAGAATGAGGAATCCCCGGGACTGAATTACTGACATGCATATTACGGTGGTGGATTTGAATGACTCATCATGTTGAACAATAATTGAGAATTATGAGCATTGTAGTGTGAGCCACACTTGTGTTTCTACAGTTGCTTCATTTGGTTGTTAGAGTTTGCAATGACCTCATTTCTTTTTTTTGTAGTTACTAAGGAGAATCACAGGAATTAAAATAAGCATATTCCCATTTATTCTGTGGCAAGGGCTGAAAATACTGCATTTTGTGATACACTTTTTTTTTTTTTTTTTTTTTAAACTTTGGCATTGTGTTTACAGTCCTGAACCTTATGTAAATAATATGCAGCACTTTGAAAAAAATGAAAACTTAAATGGGCGCGTATCAAAAGCAGAAGCAAGTTTGATGCAGAAGGAAGGGGAGGTGTGAGTTGTGCAGCACTTGTGCAGCTACTCCACTGCACATGTTGTAGGAGGAACATGTTTCATCTCTGACCATGGGATGGGAGGTGTCTCTGTGTGAGGGTAGGTAGTGGAGGGAGCAGATGTGAATGACTCCAGAGACATATGGTTCAGTCTGGCTTTTGGAGCATTTCATTTGTTCTGGAATAACAAACCGAGAGAGGCTGGCAGGTTTTTGTCTGGCAGAAAGGTTAGGGGCCAGGAAGATGTGCCATTGTGCCACGAAGTATGTTTTAGCAGCCAAGGAGCAGAGGTGTGCTGGTCTAAAATATCTTCCCCTCCCCTGCATGGATAAGCACAATGCTGTGCAGACATTAAAGAGTGAAATTCAGAAATCTTTGATTTTGACCTAACTTGACTTTCCTTGGCTGCACTGGGAAACTGTTTTAAAGGAATTGAACACATTCCTCTTATGAGTCTTATTATTTCTGTGATGAATTCAGGATAAATATCTGGTTACTTCAGTGGGGTCAGGGTTTTATCTAGAGTGGCCAGTAGGCTCTGAAGCGTGCCAGGCTGAGTATTTTTTTATAGTGCCACAGAGATACCAGCTTTCGGCATCTGATCCCTCTTGAGTTTTCTGGGGAGAGATTTTCGGGGGGCTCTGTGAGAGAATTAGAAAAAAAGCCCACACTTAATTTAGGAGGCTTCAATTAGCCTCATAGGGATTGTCCTTCCAGTGAAATATTTGTATGATGTCTGCAAATCAAATTGGTTGGATGGTGCCATTGTAGGTGTTTCTTCTAATAGTTTCTGTTGTCTCCAGTGTGTTAAGATAGTACTAATTTTTATGGCATTTAATGTTTCTTAAATTACTAGTGTTTAAAAAAAATGTTTTGCAGGTGTACATTTCCTTTTGACTGTGCTAACTAAAAAGATGTCTTTGATATATTTAATAAGATTCAGTATGCTAATTGCTGGACTGAAGCATTAAAAAGTATTGCAAGAATATGCAAATTAGATGCAGTGAATTAAGTAACATGCTGAATACATTATTGAGCATATATAACATTTTTTACTGTAAACATAAAGGAAATTATTTCTTTACATTTGTCATTATTTGAGTGTTCCAAGCACATGTCTACAGCTGCAAAAAACCCACTCTGTTAATTTAGCAGAGGTTTTAGAAGTAGATAGGGATGTAAACGTATCTCAGCTGGACTGTCAAATGAATTAGTTACAGCTTTTCAAAGGAACACTGTCCTTTAAAAATATTCAATACATGTTGGTTTTCATACTACATTAGTTATGGAAGTCTGCACGGTTCTTGGTTTTGTTTTGGTTTAGAGTGGAAGGAGCTTAAAAATGGTTTTTCCTATTTTAAAAAGAAAGAAAGCTTTTCTTTATTCTATCCCATCTTTTTGAGGCTGTATGTATCTTGCAGAGCAGATTTTTTCCAGAAGTCTATTGCTTGTTTATGAAATAAATTTTAAAACCCCAAACAAATAAGTCCTTTCAGTAATGTTTCTTGGTTTGTAGTGTCACTGGTAAGAATACAGAAAAACAATGCAGGAAAATTTTTGTTTGTTTAAACTTTGTTTTAATGTGACTGGCATTTGAATGTTAAGTGGGATTTTTATTATGATTCTTGGACAGAAAAATCTAATCAGCACGTGAGTCTTGACAGTATGGATCCTTTGTATCAAATGTTGCCTTCAGACACAGCTGGAACAGTTGTTACTGATGAATAATTAAAAAATCTTGAGGTAGAATGATACCATGGTGATGCCTTTTGGCTTTAGAAGCCTCAGTGGTACATGACATACGCTGTTGTAAACTGCAGTGGTACTGCAGATCTCTTTGCTGTTTTTCTGTCACTGCACAAAGAAGACAGGACGTTTGTTGGCAGAAATACTGTCTCTTTGTTACAGCAAGCTAGTGTAATTGGAAAAGACAGACAAGCTTTTGGGCATACAAGGTTCTGAAGAAAGTCTTGTATTTCTGAAAGTTGCGTAGTTTTTACAACACTCTTACCTGATACAGTGCTGAATCTGTCTACAAACCATGCCCTTCTTTTGTCCTTAAACTATTATGGCTGCAGAGAGAGGCAGAACTAGGGGGATTTGCAGGATGATAGTAGGTCCTGTGCCTGACTGTGCTGACTCTGTTCGATTTGTGTTGTGACTGGTATTGCCAGGCTTTTCTGACTGCCTGTTTTCAGAGAGGACAAACACGCTGGGCTTTCATGTAGGCTCCTTATTACACCTTCTTGAACTGTCAGCTCTGCACTTGGTCTGGGTGCTTGCATGCTTTTATTTCTTAAAGCAAATGTTAAAAGAGCCAAAATACATTTTAAACTTTTTTGATAGTCTTTTACCAATCTTTTCAACCTTTGAGGAAGTTTAAACGTGCTCCATGGCATGCAAAGGTGTCTTTCATTACCTTCTCTTAGGAGAATTGTTACAGAAAATAAATGGAGCAATGAGATGGAAACGATTGATCCTTTTCCCTTAAATGACAAAACAGCAGTCTTGCTGTTTCCCATTTCTATGCCCTGTATCAATTTGCAAATGCCAAGGTATGGCCTAAACTTGTGTACCAGCACACCTTCTGTATAGTTTGTTCACTCCAAGAACTGTGACCACTTTCAGTGTTTCATCTTTTTCTTTGTGATACTGTTTTTTTTCTAGCCACACCCAGCTCCTACTTTCACAAATATTTTTGTGAAAGGCCTTTTCTGTCTGTCCATTTTTCTCAGTTGCCTCAGAATCCCAGCCTCTCTGTTCAATGTTTATTCTTATGCAGTTGTGGCTTTGAAGCAAACCATCCAATATTGCCACAGCTATTGCTAAGTAATGAGAGTTGGTAATGCTGCATTGATGTGCTACTTGGAAATTGCTCTTGTAGGTCATGCAGCAGTTTGTTTCCCGCAAAGGTTAGGTCATCAGCTTGAGAAAATTTTAAATTAAGAGTATTTCTAGTTTGTGGTAATAAGCATCTAGACAGTTACCCCGAAAGCCAGGCAAAAAAAGGAGTATATGATGTGAAAACAGTACTGTCAGCTTTTAAACAAAATTAATTATATTTGTAAGTGGGTCATCCATGCAGTTTTAAGTTTCACCATGCCATAACACGTAGCTAAAGTTTTGTTATTAGATAATTCTACTCAAAAAAAGTTTGAAGTGGCATCAAGCTCACCTATATCAGAAATTAACCCTAAGGTTTTATTCAAAAAATTGCTGAAAGATAACGACATGCATATTTTAAGATAATGATATGCCTGAGGGGCATTTCTTGCTTTTTGAATTAGGGTGAAGATACTTTGCTGTTCTGTATAAAAGCAGTTGTTCAGCGTGATAATTTTTGTGTTCAAGGAAAATAAATGCATTTTCTCTAACAAAAGTTTAATGATGAGGACCTATTGATGTACTGAATAGATGAGATTACTCACCTATTAGACAGTTGATACCTAAGCTTGGAATATGAGCACTTTCTGAGTAAAGTGTTCAATAAAGAATTTAATATGAGATTCTGAAGGCCTTGTATAGCATACATACATATTGAGAATCTGAATAGTGGAGAAATTAGGTTTTATGGTAGCATTTCTGAACCACAATAATCATTAAGGACACTGCCTTGGTTTAAACAGTTCCCAGAGGAATTAATCAAATTACAGAATGTGTGAACAGATAAGATACCCATTACAAACTATAAACATTTCACAATATAATTGAATGTAGAGTACCAAGTAACTGCTTGTCAAGTATAGCTAGAATGTAGTAGGACAGACTAAAGAATTTTTATAGGCACTTATCCTTGGGCAACCAGCATGCCTGCTTTAATAGCAGTCCTTTGTGAACATGCATGAACTTCTGACTGAGTTTTCAGTATCCTCTTTGCATTAGGAACTTCCTTAAAGAGAAGTTATGCACTTGTATAATACAAATGTTATGGGAAGTAATGAAAATGAAGTTAAACTGGGGAAATTCTTGCAAATTTTCAAAAAGAAATGCTGGTTTAAAGTTTTCATCAGAATTGTGATGTTCCAGTTCTAGAATTACTTGACAAATTAGTATACTGGAAAGTAGTATCCTTATGCATTCATCTGGGTTTTTTTTCTTTTTTTCATTTTAAGGAAAAGAAATGTATGTAGATGACTTTACTAATGAAGAAAACACAGCTTTGTTTACCCTAATCAGAATGTTTGACATGAACAAGCAGCGTAACCCTTACCGCAAAGAGGGCAAACGGTGTCCTTGGTGCCATCAGAAGTATTGTCAGCAGTTTGAGGGAGGCGGTCCTCACCCTCTGCACAGCACTGGTGAGGTCACACCTGGAGAGTCATGTCCTGGGGTGGGGGTTCCCCAGTACGAAAGGTCAGTGAAGGGCCACAAAGATGATTGAGGGACTGGAGCACCTCACCTGTGCAGAAAGGCTGAGAGAGCTGGGACTATTCAGCCTAAAGAGAAGGCTCAGTAGCATCTTATTAATGTATATAAATACCTGCAGGGAGGGTGCAAAGAAGATGGAGCCAGGCTCTTTTTAGTAGTTCCCAGTAACAGTAAGGGGCACAAACTAAACCACGGGAGGTTCCTCATGAACATCAGAAAATGGTTTTTTACTGTGAGGGCAGGTGGCTTAGACAGCCCAGAGATGTTTTGGCATCTCCATCCTTGGAAATAATCAAAAGCTATCTGAACACAGTCCCGGGCAAGCAAATCCATGTTCCTGCTTGAGCAGGGAGCTCAAAACTTCCAGAGGTTCAACCCCAATCACTCTGCGACTTTGTGAAATCTATTTGTAAATCTAAGTGAAATCCTTTGCACAAAATTGGTGAAGCAGCATAAAAAACCAGCTCTTAAAGGCAGGCAGGAAGTGCTAAATATACAAAAGTGTGGTGAGAATCCATTCAAGTTTGGCTAAAATGAGAACAAACTGATGTGCTAGAGGAGGAGGAAATTTTTTTTCTGAGGAGAAATCCAGATGGTTTTCCAACTAGTCAAAGAGTTGGAGAGCACAGTCAAAATCGTCATGCAGAATTACAGGCAGAGGTTATTAAAATGCAGAAGGAAGTCAAAACTGTTGGATGTGAGAGTAACTTCACAAGAGAAACAGAATTTGGGAAGGAAAATTGTTGTTGAGCTGAAGAGAAGGAACTGTTTAGATGCACAAATTGTGCTGTTTGAAAAGTTTTAGAAGAAACTACAGAACGGAAGTCTGTTGTAGGCTATGGAAATCTACAGCCCTGCTTCAAACAAAGTGATAAAAAATGCAAAATGTAGATGCTGAAAGATCAGACTTCTGGAGGAAATTGTATCGCAAGGTAGCAGTGCCCCAGTTACTGAGTTGGCTTATCTGCTTAGAAAGTAAGAAAATGGCAAGTAATTGTTTCATCAGGGAAAGACAAGGCAGAACTGTGAAGAAACCTGCAGCAGCAGATGCACACTGCCCAGGAGAGGTGTGTACACGCACCTGCCCATGTGCAGGAGCGACGGGTGCAGCTGGAGTGCAGCCAGTCTCAAAATGTTGTCCGGGTGGAGCATGGCACTGGCTTTTGTGAAGCTGAGCAAACGTCTGGGGGATCTGGCATGCACTGACAGTCAGCAGAAGGCAGCAGTCAGCTCCACAGATGTCGTTTCCAGAGGATAATGGCCAGCAGCAGAAGGCTGATTATCAGCAGAATGGTGATGTCCTGTTAATGTGTTGAGTAGTGTCCTAGAGACAGGGCCAAATGTAAGGACCTGCAAGAGGTATTGGAGAAGTTGGGAAAGAGTGAGTATTTCAGCCTGTTAAAGAAGAAATCCAGTCTTCTGAGTAATGTGGCAAAAAGAAAGAGAGTTCTTCCACCCAGGGAAGAGGCACCTTTAAAGCCTCGAACCTGAAAGAGCTTAGAGGGGGTTGAGTTTCACAGGAAAACCAATTCCACCAAAAGCAATATCAAGGTCGTTCGTCAGGTAGAGACACAACAGAGAATTATGTCAGTGAAAAAAAAGAAAGGTAGGAAGGAGACTCAAAAATTGTGATTATTTGATTACAAAATACTAAAAATGGAGATATTTGACCTTAAGTTGCGCTGGGGGAAGTTTAGGTTAAACATCAGAAAAAAATTCTTCACTGAACGAGTGGTTGGGCACTGGAATCAGTGGTAGAGTCACCATCCCTGGACACGGTTAAAAAAAGACTGGACATGGCACTCAGTGCCGTGGTTTAGTTGATGAGGAGGTGTTAGGTCATAGGTTGGACTTGATGATCTCAAAGGTCTTTTCCAGCCTAGTTCATTCTGTGATTCTGTGTGATTTGTAGCTGCCCTAATGAGGACCTTTCTTGAGGAATGACCTTATCTGTAAGGGGTGCACATGTCAAGATATCCCAGAAGGCTGTTTTGAGGATACAGTGAGACTGCTTTCTGATGCTCTGCTTTGGGTAAAAGGAGTGCATAATGGAGAGCTTAGTTTATAAGGGATACAACAAGGTATTTATATTAGGGCTATCATAAGGAAAAGGGATCCTGTTTCTTCTTTCACTTCCCCCAATTCTAATTTGGTTGTGGGCAGTATTTTTTGAGCCTGATAATATACAAATATCTTGCTCCTCATCTGAGCAGTTTTCTGGGTGCATACGATGGAACTGTGTTTCCAGCTGCTGCACAGAAGTGAGAATGTCAAATGCCTGATTAATTAATAAAGGGTGTTGCTGTGGAGGGAGTTGTGTTTATTGTAAGGAACGGATGCTCAAAATGTTTAATTCCTTGAAATAAGGTGTCTTAAAAGTATGCAGAGGACTAAGTGGCTAAGAAAGGCTGCAGTTTGAGAGTACCTGTCACTTCCTGTTCTGGTAATATCTTGAGCTAGGCATATGCTTGATGACCTAAACGGGACCAGCACTGAATAAAATGTATGCAATGGAAGAACATTTGATCTTCTTCCACCCAGGCTCAGATTGCTTTACTGTACAAAATGAGCCATTAGCATAAGTTACGTTGGCTGGTGTGTAAGACAAATGTTTTCTCATGTACGTTAGCGTAGCAATTCTACTTTTGCCCACAAGACACCCCATTGATCACAGATGTTAGAGTAGGAATTGCTGTTTTCCTATGAAAAATCATCATCTACATGTTTCATTTAAATTTCACTGCATTTCCAGCATTCTTACTGTTTCCAGAATAATCTCAATGGTTTCTTCAGATTTAGTAGTCCTTTTACTAATCAGAGATTCTGGACTTCTGCATTTCACTTGTGAGAGAAACCTGGTGTCGTCAGCTTTCTTGAATATTAGCAATATTTATGCAAGTTATAAAAATGTAAACCAAGGCTTGTTTATTGAGAAATACCTATTGGCATATAGATGTTCTTCTTGTCCTAAGGAAATCCGAAGTCTTTCGAAGCGGTGCTTCAAATTGAGAGTTGTTCATAATGACAGAATTTGTCCTGCCCTAAGTTCTTTCTCCAGAAGAAACAAATCCAGCAGGGAGGTTAATATTAGATTTTAATATTGTCATTTTAATACATACTATTTATGAACCAATTATACCTTGTTATTACGCCTTATGGCTGCCATACAGTCATTCTGTTGAATAAACAGATTCAAACTATGTTTTGACACAATGTTATTATGTATTATTAAAGGTCCTGCCTGAAGCTGGTGTTTCTTTGGGTTAATTGTGGTAAGGGTTGTAGTCTTTGTGGTCACTGAGTGAATGTTAAAATTGTCCTCCCTCAGCCAGCTTCCTCCTCAGTTGCCTCGGAGTGGAGGAGTGAGATGTAGTTGCGATTACACTGGTCAGGGAGATGACTGTGTTTAATGCAAGGCAGTGGGGTCAGTAATTACAGGTGTAGGTCATTTTTCCATCCTGAAGGTCTTGCTGCTGATGACTAAAATCAGCCGTTCAAAGCCTGAAATGGGAGAGATGCTTCTCTAAAAACAGATGATCCTACTCTACCTTTTGAGGCAAATACATGTAATTTTGTTTCCATACATACAGAATATTTTCCTAACGCCTCGTTCACATTTTAATTGCTCTTTCTGCAGCTTTGGTGCATAATTGTAACAGTAATCAGAACAGGTTGGCCAGATTTGAAAAACTTCCATCTTGTCCATAAGACTAGAAAGCATAATGTATAGAACTTGTATGCTATGCACTAGGCATTTTTTCTCTTCAATTGAGATTTTTTCAATGCAATTTCTGAGCATGAGACTTTTATACTGAGATACACACAAGTATATCTCCTGTTTGAAAATAATAAGGCAGAGACTTAAAAGATTTTAAACTTGATGGTTTTAGGCAGCTGGTTTCTAAGTTTCTTGTGGCCTTTATGTTTGTAATCTTAAGGACAAAAATTTGAAAGCTTTTTAATACTAAAGGCACTCTAGTCTCCTAGGTTGTTTTTTTCTAAAAGTACTAGTAGTATTAGAAATAACTTGCTATTAAAATTTTATTTTTTAAACTATGGGTGCAAATACTGGTAGCAACTGAATTGCTAGCATTTATTCTACTCACTCTACAGAAATTGTAAGCTTTCCAATATTATTATTGTGCTATTGAAAAATAGATGGTATTACCTAGTGGGCACCCATTACTCCTTTACTAGCATTTGTTCAGGCAGACGTTTTTACTTATTTGATGTAGGCATCTAATATGTAATTAATTTCATGTTAAGTGATAGCAGCTTTTATGAGAATAGGGAAAGAGCTCAGAATTTAGATAGAAGTGGGAATGAGCCTGAAGTATAGGTAGGGTGGGAATTTTGGGACTGTTTGGATTCAAGATGCAGGAATACCTGGAGGGAATAGGTGGCAGAGAAGAGGGCAAGCCTGCCTGTTCCTTTTCTAATGTGACTTTCTGCCAGGCCTTGGGGTTGGACGTATGGTTGTGATGTCCTGAATTCATGAACAGCTCTCAGATGTGGTCACAGTATCTTCATCCTCTGTGCTGAGTGATCCAAAACCGGAGATGACAACTTTAATGGCTGTTAGTTAAATGTAGATAGGAGATATATCAGTCCTGCTCATCACTTTGTGGGTTGATGGTGGATGTCAGGAGCAACATGTAGGTTTATCCTACTTCTTTTGTAAAACTTGAGCAGTTTGTCAGACAGTCATTGTGTATCAGAGAGAAAGATTAAGCTATCAGAAGTTATGAAATGTCAGCATTAGCTGCAGTTGATTTACTGTGTCAGTTCATTTCTTTGAATGTGTTGGTGCATACATATTGTGATTCAGTTTTCAATTACCTGAATACATACTTTTTTTTTTGACTCCTTGTCATTCTCTTCCATTCAGTGCCTGTGGATGAGGGAAAGTTGCCCAAACAAGTTCTGTATTACTTGTTTTGGAAAGTATGCAGTGAAGGGCATGAAGAAAAACAAAGTCTAACAGTTGGGCAGCTCAGTGTTGCTGTGAAGGATATTTTTTTTTTTTTTACGCATAGCTTTTCACCATAACCTGGATGGATTTCTCATTTTCTGAAAAATGGTGGTTCTAATTTTGCTATCTTTGGAACTGTGAAGATGAATCAATTAATTTTCATTAAATGATCAGATATAATTCTGCACAGGTAGCCAACATTTCTTGGTATTTGTCTTTGTCAGTTTAATCTTGATATTCTTCTGGGTATCTGATTTCACAAGACAATTTAAAAATAAATTTTCATGACTCATCCTCAGAGTTTGATCATGAGTAATATTTGACCCCACTGAATGTGGGCACCCATACAGTGAGGGTTTTTTAGTATATATATCTAGCTAATCTTGAGGAATTCCTCAATGGACAGCATAGCTACCTTCAAAGCTCAAAACTTAGGTGTATAGCAGTCAGAGTAAGGGGATATTTAGCTATGTTTTACATCCAGCTCACTGTGATTCAGTCAGTTCATCAGCTTAGAAATCACCTGTTCTGAGCTTTAGAACAATTGTAATGATGTGGGTTGTGCCCAGAGGATGGATAACATGATTCATGTTAATGAGAGGTTTTAATAATTGAGTTCAGTGTTGTTGATGATGAGATTAGAGATGTCAGATCTAACATGTTCTTTTTAAGCTTGACTTTTAAAAGTATTCTAAAAAAAAAAAAAGTCTGTGAGGTACTTATATGCTGCAGTGATTATTAAGACTGAGAATCACAGGTATTTGAGTCTGAAACATGGTATGTGAGTCCCTTGGGTAGGCGTGAAAGCTAGAAGAAAGTCAGATAGTAAATGGAGTGAAGTTTCTTATTGCCAATTAACTCCAGAATCACTTGAGAAATGCAGTTTATCAGCCAGCTCACTGTATCCTCACCACTACAGCAAATACCTCCGTGGTCCAAAAAATCAAATTGAGCTTTTAATCCTCACCAGTAATCAAGGCTTTGTAGGTTAATGTAGGTTTGCTCTCCTATATCATGCGTTAAGCATGGTATTTCAAACAGGTTTACGTGTGTTTAATGGAACATACTGTTGCATTTGAGTAAAATTATTCCTTTTGTTGTGAAAGAAACAATAAATAATTTACCTTTCTCTTTACTGTGATAACTTTGAGGTGTTAACTTTTTATCTTGAATGTCAGTGGAAGTGAGTTTTGAATACACATGGGAGCAAATTTATTGAGTAAACAGTTGCTGCTGTTAAATAAATCAACCTTAAAGGCTGCATTTTCAAGTCCTCGCATTGCTAGAATGAGGCAGAGGCCCATAAAATAACCTGCGGAAGGTGCATGAACTGTACAGGAGGCTTTAAAAAGAGGGTAAAATGTCTTTTAATATCATTTTTATACTTCCATTCTGTTGCAGAGAATGCTTTTTGGGTTCTCTGTCCAATGTGAGGATGGCTGACTTTCCAAATTATTTTTACAAGTGTTCTTTAGCAGTGACAGTTCCATCACACTGTGCTGTGGCACACATGGGTAACTTCTGTCAGTGTAGATTTAGCTACTATTCTTGTGAAATTGAAATTCTCCCTAATAGAGAAAGATGGGTTATTATTTTTTAAATATTCGTGAGGATGGCACTGCTTTTAGTGGAACATGTTAGGTTCTGTAAAATTTTAATCTAATCTGTTTATAGTGACAGCTTTCTATTTGTTCTGGGTTTTTGGGTTTTTTTTACATATTGAAAGTATTTGAACTTTTCACTTAAAATGCAGTTTTCAAAAGCCATTTTACTCACTCCTCTTCATCTTTGTATTTCTTCTTAAAGAAAATAGTCTGCTGCTTTCTTCATTCACTATTTGGGATAAGTAAGGAGGGGAAGCCTTGAAAACACTTCATATAAAATTGAAGACACAGATTTCTACTTCTGCGAGCCAATAATAGTCTAAGTTGAAGATAAGAGGCTTGTTTTGAGGATTTTTGATCGGCTGAAAATTTTTGGAGTAACTCTAGTCATGACAATCACAAAATTGTTTGATGGAAGGCTGCTCACCAATTTATATTCATTTTTGGGTGGTTATTAGCAAGCTAATAACTCTGGTTGCTCTTTTGAAATTTCCTGTTATTTCATTCTTGTTCTGGAAGCAGCGGTGTCTTTCCAAGGGATCAGCCTGGCATTTTATACCACATTTCTCAGAGGTAATGATGAGATGTGCAGTGTATATAAACCAGTGTTGGCCAACGTTCTTCCCAGATGAACCAATGTATTGTTCAGGCGTTAAGAGGAAATTGGGTGCTTTGGTTTCTCCTCTGCCACATGACTGCACTTTGTGTGGGGCACTACTGTGATGTCCTTTCCAGAACCAGTAAAAGTAAGCAGGTACCTTGTACCAGTGGGTTGTGTTTGTCCCTCCCGTGGAAGTTACCTGAGCAGCAGCTGCAGAATGTGCTCATGACTGTGCTTTGCTGGTGGTCCGTATGAGGAGCTTTGTCACAGCCCTGCTAAGGAATGAGGTCTGGCTGCCTGTCTCCTTTGTGTTGTTACCTCCAGTGATGATAAATTGTTACACCTTACAGAGGTGCTAGGGCCACTGCAGGTCTACAGTGGTAGCTAGCACTCTGTGTTGTAGATAGCTGGAGCTGATCTGTCCCTGGAGCCAGGCTATCCCTGAAGCTGAGTTGGAGCAGAAGCTCCCTGTTTGCTTCCCCCATTCCTCAGGGCTTTTTTTCAGTGAAGGATCCCAGCAGTAAGCGACCAAGTCAAGCTACAGAGCAGAAAAGATGGAGACAGGATCTCTGAGTCACAAGGATGCCAAACCAGCTGACAGCAAAAAGCTGTTAAAACTTACAAGTATATGACAAACTCTAGTAGAAATAGAACGCTGGATCTTTTAGAATATTAATCTATTTTATGATCTCCCTTTTATAAATAAAGCTGTATAACAAAGTGCTCCGGGGTCCTTTCAGATGAGAGGCATTAGATAATGGCACCTTTAGATGTTTACCGCTTGTCTGGGCCAGTGAATTCGTTTATCACTGAAATGCTTTATTGCAACAACACTGTTCTTGCCCATGTGTAGTGTGAAACCATTTGAATGTCGTTGTTATTTATTTTAGATAATTTATTAAGTTTCCTACTGAGGCCTCTATGGCTTGAATTAAAACACTGAAAGGAAATCTCTACATAAAGCTGCCAAATAAAATACATAGCCAGGCAAGATTAAAAATAAATAAATAAATAAATACATAAAAATCAGGCAGGAGGTCTGTTGGGCTTGTCCTTGTGCAAACCACCCACAAAGGGATTAGTTCCCAGTTACTGAAAGGAATGGAAAAAAACATGGGTAGCAGATAAAAGAGCATAGGGAGGGGATGCAAAATAGACAAAAATAGCTCAGTTGAAATAAACAAGTCTTGCAGAAAAGGGCAAGAAAAGAAGTGCATGCTGAAACGTTAACACACAAATGTGAGTTGTTATACAGGAGTGGAGCTCATGATGCACCGGGGCATCCTGGGCCTGGATCTGATCCAGAGCAGGCAGGGTGCCTTGCTTACATGCAGCCTGCAGGCTAAAGTTTGGTTTTGCCTGGCCCTTTCAACCTGCCCATGGGTGACCAGCTGCAAGAAAGGAGATGGCAATGCTGATACAAGTAAGAAAGCTGCTTTTCTGAAACACAAGTTTGCTTGCTTTGCTTGGAATTGGCATGTTAGGGCCCTTATCCACCCCCTAAGCACAGAATACTCAAGTAATTCACTGTTTTGTAGGACAAAGCCTAGAAGTGTAAAAAGATGCATGCTTTTGAGGTTTTGGATGTTACTTGCGTGGGTGATGTCTTCTTGCTGTCTTTCCCAAGGAAAGCCTTTTGGAGCCATCAGAATGCTATAGGCAAATGGAGATCAATCACAAGGGCTTATGTAAAACATCCTGATTTTGATTGATTTCTCCACAAATGGACCTTACTTGTTATAAGATCATTTAAATGAGATCTATGTTGCTGCCGTGTTTATCTGAACTGTAATCCTTCACCTGTGCCAAATTATTGTCTGCAAGCAGATTAAATTATTGAGGGCAGAAGAAAAGTCTATAATGTGACTTAGTACTTTGGAAGGGTCCACCCATGTTCTCAGTTTTAAATTTCGAAGCAAACACACCCAGAACATCATGTTGTGCTTTTATTATACCTTTTGGCCACCTGTGATTGGTTTCTGCTTTGCATGGCTGCCACTTCCTGGTGGCATTATTGATGGGATTTTTTTCTGCATGGCCTTTTTAGATCTCTGTTTAAATGGTACAAATAAATGATGATGATGATAATAGCAATAATAATAACAATCATCATCATCTTTAATTTAACTGCTGCTTTTTCTCAAGTAACATTTCTGTAATTTTCCTGCCCCCTTACAGCGTCACCCTTTTTCATTAAAAATATATTAATAATTAAGTTACCATATTTTGCCTCTTCTTCTTTTATTCCTTTTGAATCCCTTTATGTGAAATCGGTGCTTGTGAAAAGCTAGAAGTTGACTATTCTGAAGGATGATCAGAGAGCTACCAGTTAGAGTGGATATGCAAAAATGTGACATCTGCAAGAATTTTTTCAGCCTTTCAGGTTTTGTACTAACCTGTTGCCAGCAGTCCTGGTGTGATCCCTAGTGCCAGTGCTGGGGTGACTTCTGTGTGGCATTCTCTATACATCAGGATCAGGAGCACTTGTATAATTGTCTTCTAAGTGAAAGATTTCAATCATTACTGTCCTGTCTTAAGAGTGTAACCAAAGGCAATCTGCAGGTGACTAGAAAGATGCCACAAATTCTTACCTACAGTTTTATAAAGTAGGGAGACATTGCAGATTTCAGTTTCTCCTTACTAACCTGTGTTTGGATATTTGTAAGTTAAAAATAGAATGGCTGTTTTCATTTAAAACATACATTAATTGAAATAGCTAAAAAAAAAAAATTTGTGTTGTATAAAGCAAAGCTCTGACTCTGTTGAAGCGTTCTTGGACACTGCAGTTGTCTTTGTCAGTCCAAACTTGGCATACCCGTGTGAAACATCCTCTTTGTTGTAGCTTTGAATGTATCCGCAGATGGATGCTATGCCCAGATATTCAGTGGCGCAGGTAAAAGGAGTGTGATGAAAGAAGTGGTCTGCTTTACACCCTTGTACATAACCTGCTGTTTAGCACTTCTCAATTTGTGGTCTTCACTGGTGGTATGCTGTCAGACTTCCAGAAGTCTGTAGTACTGGTTTTATGGTTGTGATAAAATAATCTTCTAAACTTTCTGAGAAGGTGCTGTTTGAAAAATGGAATAATTTTTTTTCCTTTTTAAATTCTGTCATTAACCATACTTGAATTTTGCTTTTCTGTTTTCCCAGTTTTTTTCATTTTGAAATTAAACTCTTCAGCTTTACCTCATTCTTAGGGCTACTTTGTCTGGCTCATCTGACTCCTTGTCTTAATTACATCTGCTTCAAACCCCATCTGTATTTCTGAAATGGCTCAGTCCTACTTTCTGTTGTGCTATTTAGGTTCCCACTGCTTAATTGTTTGGGCCAGAGGTTTCTGCCTGAACTTTATGGTGTTAAGACAATTTAACGAGTTCCAGGTGTTCATTAAGGTCTTCAGGTGTTCATTACAATTGTGATTTGAGGCATTTGGTCTGGTAAGGCTCTATGCTGACGTGTTATAGCAACAGAAGTATGTTAAGCTGCCTGTGTTGTTGTATTAGTTTGCTCATAGATATACTGCTCAGTGTTCTTAAAATATTCCTTGACAGAGTTTTAACTTCATTATATGATTGAACTTTCGATGTGATCAGAAAAAAAAGACACTTAAAACTTCAAATATTGACCTTTTGAAAATAGGAGTGAAAAAGAAATACATAGCAGATTTTGCCAGAGGCAGAGAGAGAGAAGAAAAAAGTTGGTGTTGGCTCTGGCAATTTTTAGAATTAATTTAGAATTAATCCTAAAATAGAATTAATAGTAGAATTAATTATCTATAGTAGAATATTATTGTCATATACTTGAGACAGGACAGCATGGAGTTTTCCATGTTAAAGGCTTTATCCACAGTGGTTAAGAGCATCCATAGAGTATCAGATCAAACATCCAGATGGCACGGTCTCCTGTCTCTGGCAGTGACTGGTAATCAACACACAGGAAAGAATTTAAGCATCAGTAAGCTCATAATTAGGCTTTTCTGATACAGATTCACGAGTCTGCAGCTCAGGAGCTGTCTGGGCCAGGTACATGGGCCTTGTTCTTATGACTTCTGTGAATTTGTGTCCTTATGACTTTCTTTTGTGAATTTGCCTTACTGCTTTGCATCAGTGTAAAATTTTGACCCATCCTGTATAGTGAGTTGTACAATTTACCTGTGGGTTGTGTGGAAAAAGTATTTCCTTTGTTGTTTGAATAGCCATGCTTCTGATTTCGTTCAATGATCTTTTTTTCTTCTGCACTGGAAAAGGTCATAACAATTGTTAATTATTTATTCCATGCTGCTCCAGTAATTTATTTTCCTGATTTGAATCGTGCTAGTCTGTTGCTCATACAGAATCTAATGTACCCATACATTTGAATCATCTGGTTTTTTCCCCTGTTCTGAGTGTTTTGAAGTTGATTTATACGCATTTTGAGACTAGCGGAACAACAACCACACGTAGTAGAAATGAAAACCCACACAGTGGCATAATTATGGTTTCTGTTTTCTCCTTCTCCCCCACCTCCTTACAGCTGCTAATGAAGGCCAGTGTAATAATGACAGTTGCCACTTGTTATAGGTAGGGCTGATGTGTTTCTTTGAAAGAAAGCCTAGTGGGGAACATTTTAACTGGTGATTGATAGAGGACCTGACATGGGCTCCCAGTACAATTCCTGCTTCTTTGTTCCATGTAATATTTGTCAAAACAGTGGCGATGAATGAGGATACGTATTTATTTTTTTTCAGCATGAAGGATGGCTGCATTCAGCATGCACACAGGCAGATAAAAGAAGTTGAGCAGCTTCAAAAGCTATGTCAGTCAGACTGTCAAAATCACATTGGCAGACCTGGAGTCCTGTATGTACAGATGGGATCTGAAAGTGAGATCTGTTTGCTCATGGGGGTAAAGGGAGCTTGATTTGACAAAACTGCTGCAGAGAACAGCTGGCTTGCTTGGCTGTGACTGCATCTTCACATGCTATGTAAGAGGCTTGCACTAAATATATATTTTTTCTTTTTCTTTCTCTTTTCTTCCCCCCC
>VZTI01002070.1:6498487-6515565 GCA_013397865.1 Struthidea cinerea | reverse complement strand
TTTTTTTCTCTCCTTTCCCCCCCCCCCCCCCCCCAAGCCATGATTCTTTCTTAGAGATGTGCAGCATTTGTGTACCGTGTCCTCTCTGGGGCACCAGCTACCTTTGCAGCCCTGGCCCTGCCCCTGGGGTGCTCCTGAGCTGCTCAGTGCATAGGGGCTTCATATGAGGGGTGAAGAGGCAGGAAAGCTGCTGTCACAGTTTACCTTTGCTCGTGCTCTGAAGGGTCTGCAGAGAAGCCAACAGAGAAACAGAGGCCACTTTTCCATGTAGTAGAGTTATGGTAGGAGAGCCCAAAGCAAGCAAGATGCAGGCTGTGAGCCCTCATTCCTCAAGGGACCTGAATTCTTACTGGGTTTCGTGTTGAGATGTGTGCCTGTGCTCAGAAAATCCATCCTACATCCCTTGGAGAAACCTTATTAAGTGGCATCAAGCCTTGAAGCTAAAGCAAAGTCACTTACCTGCTGGCTAGAAGATCTGGGTTTTTTTGTTATACAGTTGTCAATTCAGAGCAGCTCTTCACCTGCCGAGTTAATGGAAATACGTGTGTTTGAAATGTTGGGAGATTCTTCTTTCTGACATCTGTAGCCTTTATGTATTTGATGTTGTCATATAATCAATTATCTGTATCTTTTACTTTTGTCATGAGAAATAAGATCATCTTTATTTGTTTTAAAATGTGAGCATTAAAAAATTGGTGCTTGTAGGCAGTATACTTGATTTATCTCTCTTGACTGGATAATAGGTATGAATTATTTTGCTAGGCTTGGTCCATGGTACTACTGATGTACTGAAGTATTGATCTGTTTTCTGGTGACTGGTTTTTGTGATTGCCTTTCTCAGAAAGGTTTCGTGCATTGAGGGAAAGACTTGTGAGTCTTAATACAGCTGTCCACTTTCCTGGCTTTGATCATGCTGTGTACAGTGCATACTCTGATCTCTGCTACTTAATTCAGTAACATTTGTCCTCCTTGAAAATGGTGAGCATTTTTTAAAGTTCTTTTAAAAGTTTTAGTGAGGAAGACATTAAATGTCTAATACCTGTGTTGTTGAATGTAGTAAAGTAAATATATGGAAATGATGCAAATGATGCAGACACCTACAAACTAGAGCAAATGTACAAAGGAACAAAATTGCCAGAAGATAAAGATTTGGAAAGTACAGAAAAAACTAGGACACAATAGTAGTTAAAGGGGTAAAGTCTATAAAGAGTCATTGTATTGGGAAATAGAAAAAGAAAAATTTTGCAAGGAAATGCAGACATTAACATAGATTAAATTCTCACAGCATAGTTATTACTTAAAATGTTCTTTAAAATGTCAGAGGCACTTAGTTTTATTGTCCCTTGAGTCCTTGTAAATTCTGATTTTTTAATTTTTGTTTTTTGTCTGAGTAGAGAGCTGAGTTTTGCCCAGTGACAGGCCCAGAGATGCATGGGCACAAACTGAAACATGACAGGTTCCCTCTAAACATCAGGAAATGCTATTTTACTGGGAGGGTGACTGAGCTCTGGGACAGGTTGCCCAGAGAGGTTGTTTACTTGGAAATACTCGAAAGCCACCTGAGCATGGTCCTGGGCAGCCAACTCTAGCTGTGACCCTGCTTGGGCTTGGGCCAGATGACCTCCAGAGGTTCCTTCCAACCTCAGCTGTGCTGTGATTCTGCAAAAAAGTTCTTTAATTATAAAAAGGAACATTTTATTGCTGTTTGCATATAAAATGCTCAGTCAACGTAGTGGATAAAAAGATACATTCACCTCTAGGTACTAAAATGAGCTTTCCAACCAAACAAATGTTTAAAACTATTTATTTCAGTGATAAACGGGGGCAAAAGGGAAGCTTCAGACCAGTGTGAATTTGGGGCTTTATGTTCTCTAGCAGCAGAATAGAGGTTTTGCATAGCACTGTTGATTAAACATCTTATTATGGAGGATAATATTCAGAAACAACCTTGCTGGGGCCTTGTTAGCAGCACTGAGTATTCAGTGTTTGTGACTCACTGGGATGCTTACTAATGTATTCTTGGGTGAGATCTAAAAATTTTTGAAAAATTACTTTTTTTAAGTAGAACTGCAAAATTAATGGAGAGATTAATTGCCATCCAAATCTGATTATTTGGCAGGGCTTCACGTGTAAATCCTTTGGCATCAGTGCTTGGTCTAAAATTATGATGACATTGACACTAAAATGTGAAGCACTGGCATTTTGAGATGACTCACTTTAGGAAGAAATACTCTTTTAAAATCAATCCTTCAGTCTGAACTGCGGGCTGGGAGAATGTTATTTGCTTTTGATAAGGGTTATGAAAAAATATTGAAGGTTTACTGAGAGACAGGAATGTTGCAGGCATGCAAAGTTAGACAAGGTAAAGCCCTTTGGAGAGGACTGTAGAGGGAAAGCCGACTTTCAAAGACCTGGAATAGTGTGTGTGATCCGAGACAGATACAAGCTAATTGGCTGACCTTACTGCATTTTCTATGAGGTTTGGCTTGAAAAGCAGAGAAGAAACTTCCAGTCGAAGGAAATTTTGTGTCTGCTTCTTTGAACTTTATTCTATGACTTGCATTAGTAATTGTCAATGTAGCTTGAGCTGAATTACAACTTTTTAAAATGGTACAGTATTTTTTTATTTTAGTTCACATTTTCATTATTTTGAATGTGAAAGAAGCTGTGGAAGTGCCAAGTGTTGTATCTTTGGACCACTAGTCCTAATTTATTTACTTGCATTAATTTGTGCTCCAGTTCCACTCTCCCTGTGATTTCATTTTAACTTCATATCTATATCCTATGCTGCTTGGGATAGATGGCTTAGCTGGGAATAAAGCTGAATATTTCATCATTTTTCTCAGAATCACTTAATGGCTCTTTGCGATGCTAGTTTCTGTAAGGGCTGCATTCATATTTTTCTTAGTTTTTTCCTTTTTCTGAGAGTATTCAAAGCTTCACCTTGTTTCCCAATGTCTAAATCTAAATTTTAGTATTTATTTACTACTTTTTTTTTTTCTGAGTGGGAAAAGTATCTTTTTATTACTTAAAAAAAAGGCACACCTAATATGAAGTGCTATCTTAGTTCCCTGATATGTGACACAGCAGTAATCAAATATATTGTGTTTCATTCTCCATATCAGAGATTTACATAACACTTGAGTCTTCTGTGACTGTGGAGTTTAATAAAATTTAGATTGCATCTTTGCTTTGATATAAAAGTTATTGTTTTTCAAGATACTGGATTTTGCTTCTCATATTTCCTCTCCATATAACTGTAACTGATGGATGCAAATCCATCTGCAGTTCAGCTCACTCTCTTGCTGCATGCTACAAAGTAAATTCGATTTTTATGGAGCATCTTGAAATAATACTTCAATAAGAAAGAATGGCTAAGTTTATGAAAAGAATGTTGCTTTTTGCTGTCTGAGAAACCAGACTTTGCCTTTGTAGGTGTCTTTGAAAGAAAGAAAATGCCATGGAAACAGGAGGTCGTCTTAATATTGGGGGGGAAAAAAGGAACATTGGGTTAAGCAACATCTTGGTTACTATTTAGTTGGCCTATTTGGATTTCAGCATTTATGGGAAAAGGTGCTGTCTACAGTTTTTAAAGTTAAACCATCCAATTACAGATTCTGTACTGGTTCATAAATGGAAAAGATTCAAAAAGTTAATTGCAAGTGAAACTAGTCAGTTGGGCTTAAATTGCTTCAGTCAGTAGAAAAAAAGACATGTTTCTGGGGAGTCTGACATATGTTTGCTTGGAAAAAAAATTTTGTGATAATAATAATATTCATTTAGCAGAAGCTATTCACAGCAGGAACTTCACTTTAGAAGTCGGGTAGCAAGCACCGTGTAGTTTAATATTTTGGCTTGCTGGGGGTGCATATAGGATGCTGTCTCTGGCTGTGCAATGGCAGCAGGGTTTTGAGCGTGGTGAAAGAAATGAGATGGGAGAACAGAGCAGAGGAAGAAAGGAGATTAAAGCAGAAGCGCTCACTCCAATAATAATGAAAAAGAAAATATCCTGCAAGAACCCTGTTCTCTTTGTCCCTCCTCCCATTTGATGGTATTGAGAAGTAGTGTTTGAACCAGAGCAGGAAACAGCCTTTCTTTTCAACAGATGTCTTCCAGGAATTTCCAGTAGTGAGTAAATAGATGTGTTCAAGGCTGGGACTGCATGTTTCTTTTTATAGGCAGATACTATTTTTGTTATGATCTATTTATAATGCTTTACTTTTTTAGTTCACTGGAGAAAAGCTTGTTTTTCATATGAGCATTTTTTGGTCCTCACATTTTCTATGTCTTGGGAAGCTTCTGCTGAGTTGTTTCAAAAGTTGGGGGGGGTTTAATATTTTTTTTAATTGGTTGGTGACTTGAAGCTGTAGTAACTTCTAGTTAGATGATCAAGCTGTTTGGTGGTTAATAGGCTTAATTTTAGGTGATTTTAATTTTCTTGTAAGATCTATGATGGCTAGCACTGTTCAATTCTCTCATTATTTGTAGAACTCTGCTTTTGAATGTTCTTTTCTTGGAGTCCAGTAGGAAACAAACAAAAAAGCAACTCTGGTTTTTTGCAAACATTAGAGAAATTGTTGAAAAAAAGAAAAGAGATTGAAAGCTGCAAAAGTCAATAAGCTTATGTGATCTCCTGGAGCAAGAATGTAGATGTGCTCTGCATGTTGTTGTTGACATTAAAAAATGTAGTTTGGTACTAGTACTATTAGTATGTCAGTGCAAGCAATGATGATGAGTTATTTTAATTCTCATGTCAGTGTTTACATCATGAGTTACGAGAGTTAAACTCTTCAAAACTGTAGGAACCCGAAGAAATGGGACAGTGCATCATCAAATTTGGCCACCAGTAGGTCACAAAACTGTAATACCAAGTTCATTGCATAATTCAGTAACTTGGAAATTGATCACACAGGTTGTATCAGATAAAAATTATCTCTTGCAGTTAAAAAATATGCACTCCTTTTGTCTCAGATGTTGCAAGTTTCTATTTCATTGAGACAATGAAAATTGTAAGTCCTTGCGGTATTTTTTTCTTACCTCTAAGTAAGTCTCTAGTGGCGACATCATCGATAATCTGTAATTGCTTCAAAGTACTACTGAAATACTAACTCTCTCACATGTAGCTGCCAAGAGAAATGCAGAGGGCTATTTGATGCAGATTAATTGGTAGGTGTTACTGGGACCTGAAGGCGGTCTGCTTATAACTGTGCGCAGAGATAACCAGATGCTCCACTCCCAGTATTGTCTTCCTCATACTGTTAGAAATCTTTTTAGGTGTCTGTTACTGTTCTAATGAAAGACTGCAGATATTTCACAAAATCAATTATTTCAGTCTTTTCCTCTGGGCTAAGGGAAATTGAAGTAGTGTTTCATGTGATTGCTGAATTGCTACCAAAAGTGCCCCAAAATCAATCCTTTGTGTGAGAAGATGTCTCAGCACATGCTGCCTTTTTCAACTTGTATATGGACTGCAGAGAGATCAAAATACAAGTGCAGTGCAGCTGAGCTGCACCTTTTAAACACAGTGGGAAAATCACCTAAATTATCTGAAGTTTGTAGAAAATTAATGCATTCGGGTAGGGTTATGAAAAAGAAAAAACTTGTCTGTGTAATGTCTCTGCTTGGAAGTATATGTTTACATGAATAGGTTGGTTTGTTTTATATGTTGCCTATTTTTTTAGCTTGGAACAGGTACAGAGATTGTCACCTACAATATTTTTAGGCTTTAGGGCAATTTCTAAAGGAAGAAAGTAAATTATTAAATCTAAACGCAGCACTCATTTGTGAGGAGCTTTGTGAAAATCTATTTCATTTTGGTCATCCTCCTTGAACTTGATTTCTAATCTGTCTTTAGGAGAACAATACTAACATGCACTTTAATGGTGTAAAGTCAGTTACTAATTTTGGGGTGTTAACTTGATAGTATTTCTCTGCATTCCTATTGCTATCTCTTATGGATTTGTTGTGGTTCTTTTATCTTTTTCAATCTTGCTATAGGCTGGGGCTTACTTCAGAGCCTGTCACTACCGATTCATATTCAAGCAGAAGAATGACAGCCAAGCTGAACGCTGGGCTCAGAGTGCAGCTGTGTAGCAGTTCCAGCTTCTGCAGTCCCAGGCAGGCAGACTTTGAGAAAAAGAGCCAAATTTTCCTCTCAGGAAAACTGCAGCCACATCAGTGAAGCCACTTGGATTGAAGGCTGCTAATAGTTTTGTAAATCAGGTTAACTGTCCATGCGTCCTTTTGGGCTGTGCTAAACTGACCACTTCTGCACAGACTGTACAGTGACAGTTGCCATGGATAAAAGAATTAGATTATTTTTTTCTACTTTTCTTGATATACAGTGCCCAAGCAAGGCACAAGAATTGGCTTCAGAGGCACAGGAAGTATGTCAGCCCTCCAGATGCTCAATGAAAGCAATTAAAATTCTCTTCTGATTACAATAGAATCAGTCATGGTTTTATCTTAACAATAAATAATGTATTTGTGAAAAGATACATAGCCTTAAAAATTATTACGTGTAATAATTGTTGTATATCAGGATTTTTCTTCAGGAGGATGAGCTAGTAATAAAAGAAACATTGCTATATTTTTAGGTAATGTTTTATGTAATGACAGATGGCAGTTGTCACTAATTATATTAGTACAGAAGAAGCAGCTCTGGAATGAGCTGGTTATCTTTTATTCTAAGAGGAAAGTCCAGTGCTCAAATGGTTTGGTGTATTGAAGTTGAAAGCATCTGTGCTGGTAAGCCAGCTTCTCACTCATTAAATGCTTTCATTTTACCTAGAATAGGTTTGTACTAGGCTGTTGCTTGGCATGTTGCACCTGTTACAGTGTTGAAATGAGTGGGTACAATATATTTTAAAAAGTGTGAAAGAACACTATGGCAGATGAAACACTGAGGGCCCAAATGTCACAAAATTCCTGAATTAAATTTGACTGTGACACAAGTTTCTGCTTTATGCACAAGCTTCATGAACAAATCTTTAATTACACAACCATATAGTGGGATTTCCTCTCTTTCATACAGCAGAATACCTAGCCTGCTTGCATTTACTGTGGAAGCCTCCAAAACCAGCTTGGCATCATCACTTGTTATAAAAGTTGGTGCTCAAAAGTAAAAAAACTTCAAAAAGCCTATGGAGGAGAAGTACCAACCTATGTTAAATGTTTGTCACTGCCAGTTGTCTGTGATAGTACAGGATCCCTGGCAAATTGTTGAAAAATTAATGTTTAAATCCCTGACTGGCATGCAGTAAGGGGTTTGTTAACAAGGTTGAAAAGTTAGGAGAGTTGTAGCACATAAGCACAGAAATTTACGTCAGGAGTTTTGCAGCTATAAAGAACCATGCCCATTTCACATATCAAACTGAAAGCACTGAAAGGTGCTGAAAGATACAAAACCAATTGTGTTTCTACCCCATATTATATTTAAAGAGGCATACATTTAAAAAGTTTAAGTACAGGCTAATGGTGAAGAATCAACCTGAGTAGGTTGAAGAATTAGAATTGCATTGTTAGAAATCAACTTTAATAATAAATTTATAATTATAATAAAAATATGACAATATATAAGACACTGTAAGATATGGCATACCCATAATATAATATACATTATATGCACTATATAATATATCATATATTATGTAATTATAATGTAATAATGATGATAATGATAATAATATAGGACAAGAATAGGCTTTGATCTCATAGTTGACCTTGCTTTGAAGATACTTGCAGTGATCCCTTTTCTGGAGCCAGTTCCTGGGCTGGTGCTGCATTCCCTAAATGCTGCAGTGTGGTGAGGGTTTGCACAGGCTTCGACACAAGAGCAGAGATGATCTTAAGGGGCAAGAAGGCATTGCGCTCACACCAGTTTTTCTGCACCAGACCTAGTACTCATTAGCTCTGGGGAGGGTCAGATGAGCTGCCTGAGCCCCCAAAAAATTAATTTTGTAGAGGAATTAGTGCCATTTCTTCTTTTTCTGAGGTTGCTGTCCATTTTATTTATTCGGATTATTGTGTGTATGAGCTGTTCACTGATTCTCTCTTTGGGTTGTGCTTAGCAGTTTGTGGGCTCTTCAGTCTTGTGCACTGCAAAGATTAACCTGTAAAGCTCATCATGTGGATTTTATGAGGCAGTGATTGGGTTTTAACATGGCCTTGTGTTTAGTTCTGAATGCCATTTGAGGAGGAAAGAGAAACACAAAACCATCACATATTTTAGAGGGAAGTAGGAAAGGAGCTGAAGGAAGTCTGTGTGTGGAAAGTAGTTTTATAGGAGTTGGGATCTTGGTTGCTCTGGCTGTTCAGAGTAAAAGAAATAATGAACCTATGTTGCTGCAGCTTAGAAAATTAAGGGTGCATAGATTAAAAATGCAAGAGCAGTTATCCAGTAAACTAAATTACCAAGGGAAATACTAGAATTGTTAATTTAAGACCATGTAATCATAGGATAGATGAGGCTCCCGTCCATTGTCTTAGTTGTTGTCTTAGGACCAGTGTCATTGTTTCTGAGATTTGGCAGCAAAACAACTGGCTGAGGAGCTCTCCTAAAATTAAAATAAGAAACACATTAGGTATCAGTTATTTCATGGTTGTGGTAAACATAAAGTTCAGAATAAGCTTCTTTTGATTTAGGTGCTCTCATCTGAGCTGCATCTTTAGTCTCAGCTCAGCCAAGCAGGTCTGGCTTACATAGGGAGTGGAAAGGCTTTGCTTTTTCCAGTTTCAATCTTAATGTTTTGGGGGTTAGAGGAGACATTTTCTCAGTCATTTCCTTGCAGTGAATTGTTTCTGCTCTTTTCATTCACTTCTGGGTTTATGTGTAGATTAAAGGTTTGGGTTCATTTAGGCACCTTGAAAGGTTGCTCCCTTATGGCCAAGAAAGCTTCTCCCTGTGTAGTGAGCGACCGTGAGTTCTCAGCATTATCTGTAAAAGCTTGCTGAGGAGGATGACAGTCTTTCAGTAAGCAATAGCTGATGATGTGGCACCAGCTCCAACTGTACAGTCTTTGGTAAGTGACTGTTTTGGTCAGTCACTTCATCTTTTTCTGGTTTGATTTTCCCTTTATAAAGCATGAGTAATATTAATTCCCTTGTTGCACCCTTTTATTCATGTGTAGATTTTAAACTTCTGGGATGCTTTATTGTAGAGTATTTGCACAAAATCCAGCACTGTGGGATCCTTATCTTAGTTGAAGCCGTAGAGCACTATAAGTAGTGGCAGAAATAAGCTCCATTCCCTATTTATAAACCTCACAATAAGTAAGAGAGCTCTTTAGGTTGGTACTTAGTGTAAGTCCCCACAGACTGATGAAGGCTTTAATCAGGAAATTGTTATCATATGAACTCAACAGAACGAAAGTTGAATTTATGAGGGAGTTAATTTTTCAACCATATATTCCCAGTGCAAGCCCTCATTAAGATGAAAGTCATGTTTAGAATGTGCACAGTTAATTTAGGAGAATCTACAAAATTGTTTTAAATACTGGGAACAGTACAGCCTGACATTAAGGAGAGAATCCCCCAAACATGAAGAGTTCTGGAGTTAATGTTCAATTTCATGTATTTGGCTTTCTTCTAAGCTCAGAAATTTAAAATGTATGAACTAGTAGTCTTCTGTGATGTGCTTTAGTGGTCAGGAAGTTGTGGTTGTGAATAACAGTGTTGTGTTCCAGTTCAGATCAGGCTGACTAATTCAAACATGTAGAAATCCGTATTTTCATGAGTTTTTCCCCCACGTTTATAGACAGAGAACAAAAAGAAAGCCTTGCATGTTGATTAGCAAAGCCTTTCCATGTGGCATTTTTTCTTCCCTATGGAGGATGGTGATTGTTTTGAAAGAAAGGGACTGTTGTCTTTCCTAAAGCTAGATTGCATCACTATTCCTTCAGGTGCTCTGGGATGTGGCCATCCCTCTGCAGTGTGGTTCTTAATGGAATTTTCTGCTACAGAGCAAAAGTCATCAGTCCCTGTTAATTTAGAAAGAGTGGGGGAAGATGACATAGCCATTAATCCTTAAACAGATAAATAGGCAGAATTTTTGAATGATGCATGAGATTTCAGGAAGCTTTTAAAAGTATCTGCGAGATTCTTACACTGAGATCCCTTGGGACACAGGAATGATTTAAAGCAAGATTTTCAGCATTTTAGTAACTTATTGTTAATGTGATTTATATCTAGGCTTACCGCTGAGTTCTGCATTTTGTGCAAGTGTTGCACTTGCAGATGTTGGCATATATGGTATTATTCATGTGTAACTGTGATTGGATTTTTGGTTTACTTGGAAAGCCTTACAACGTATAAAAATGGTAGTTGGTATTTCTGCAGTATCAGAAAGATCAAAACTAGAAATTTTTTTTTTTAAGATATAAATGCTCTCTCCCCCTCCCCAACTGTGTTGTTAGAGACAAATCTTGAAAGGCTCTTTTTAGTCCTTGCTGAAACAAAACATGTTAGTAAATATTTCATTTTCTGATTATTAACCCATTTTATAATCTCAGTTCATAAATTTGTAATTCAGATTTTGTCTCACTTCATTACTAACCTCATTTCTTACTTTTAAAGACACAATCTCCAGCTGAGCTAAAATATAAGTTGTCTGGTGGATAAAATCTGTTAGGAAAGCACCTGGGCAGACCTTCAATATATCTACTTATTTGAAAGACAGAGATAATCTGCTGCAGAAATAAAAATAGCATCTGAATTATCCAGAGAAGTCAGAGAATGAAGCTACTGGATTAGAATACTGCTCATTTGTATGTAAATGTACTGTCTTTGTTCCCGAATTTGATCCTTAAAATTTGTTAATATGGAAGAGCAAGGGATGAAAACCATTCTTGAAACTGATGCAGACAGATGCACACAGGGTAGTGCTGTGTGGCTAAATCATGATGTACATGGTGGGGATTATCTGAAAAAAAAATCTATACTTGAAAAAGCCAAGCTGAATGCCTTGGGAGAGCAAAGCACTGTGTCTACGATTGCTGAGGCTAGTGATACTCCATGACTTTAATCATATAAAGACTTATATTTGCTAGAAAGTTTCAGTGCCTAGAAAATCAAGTGGTAGATGCCTGCATTTTAGCAACTATAGCTTGCTGTTTACCTGTGAATAAACATTACCCAAATGAATGGAAATACTTTGTGGAAGGGTTTTTTTTTCTAACTTGGCTATAGGTTGTTTTTTTTTTTCTGCATAAAATTGAGGGAAAGAAAGCAGGGGGGAAAAAAGAAAGAAAAAGGAGAAGAGACCCCCTTAGAACTAAGATTTCAGCCAAACTTGCAAATAGCTATTTGCATATTTGAACTCATGGTAGCTCTATGGCTGTGTTCAGTTACCTGCAGCTTAGGCTCTCTCGACTGTGTCCTGATGCCATACACTTCCAGGCCATACTGGAGCTGTCATTTAGAAACTTGGTGTCGTGGAAATGAACCTAACTAAGTTTGCACACATGGCTGTGTGGGCTTTACATGGCATTCTGTCCATACCTAAAATTACATAGAATCAGGTCTGCTGTCGTGGTTGCTCATCATGTCATGAAAGAACAGTTCTGTATCTTTCTGTAGCAGGAAAAAATCAGGAAACAAAAATGAAGGAAAACAGAACTGCTTATTTGAAATAAAAGGAAGCATAGGAAGTAAAAAAATTGAGAAGTAGTGTTAGAATTAAGGCTGTTAGTCTTCTTCAGAGCTTCTTCTTCATACCTGCTATGGCTGTCTGCTTGTAGAGATAGAACCCATTTCATAGGTTTTGTTCTTTGGGTCTTTTGCTCTCACCAGGACACATTTTGTGTGGTGCAGGCAAAGAGAAAAGAGTCAATAGATCATGGCTTCAGAGTGACTTTGATGGGTGCAGTGAGGTGCCTCCAGATGCTTTATGCCCTGTTGGACAGGAACACTTTGGTGCCTGTGGGCACAGCAGCCGGGAGAAGGTGCGTGCGCAGTCCTGCTGTTCCAGGCAGCTTTTTCCACAGGCAGGAAATGTTGCATTCTTTCAGTTTAGCATTTTTTTCCCCTGAAATTATGTAACTTTTGTAAGTTGAATCTAATGTTCTTAAATGTTCTTAATGTTGAGAGAGATTATTTGCAATAATTTTTGGATGCATTGGACTATTTTGTCTTACAAAACGGAACACTGAAAATATGTAATTAGACAAATGACAAGAAGTTTGAAAGAGTTGGCATTTCCTAGTATTTGCATTATTATTTATTTATTGCAGTCAAGTTTAAGCTAATAAATAATAATGCAAATATTTTTTGCTTAACCACACTTTTGCTTTTTTTGCTTAACCGCACTTATTCTGTCTAATTAATAGAATTTTTTTATAGCTTCCCATGCACTACTTGCAGTAGTCAGTCTCTGGACATGCCTTTTTGCATAGCCCTTATATTTTGCTGATCTCTTTAAGTTACATGGTTATTGGTCTGTAGCACTTGGTATAAAATTGGGAAAGGTCATCTGAAAATAATTGTCTTGAAGGAAGAAAGCATGCTATGTTTGGTTTTATTTTTGGCTAGTGCACTTCACAATCCGTTAGCTCTTCCGTTTGTGTGACTTGTTCCTCACTTAATTTCATCTTTTACCTCCTGGTAAATAGCAATATGCCTCAGCATAATGATGAGCAGCAGCAAAGGTAAAAACAAATATATTTATATTTTTCCCTGCCTTCCAAATTTAGAACTGAAAATAGAAGTTAGTTAATGTCTACTGTTCGGAAGGGTAACAAATAAAACATGATTTGGGGGAAAGGCTGGATATACTTCAACATTTTTCTATACTATGCTTTTCTGTAGTATGTAAAAATTGTGTAAAATAATTTAGGAGTGATGCTGACAAAAAATAAGCAGGAGGATAATTAGCTTCTGGAAACAATGTGTAGCTTTCATTTCACTGAGACTTCAAAATAGCCTGAACTGTTTGCAGGATGAAGTGTGTGACACATAAAAAGCAGCATAGTGCATGCAGAGTCTTTGGAGTCCATCAAGGCTTGGAATAACATCTTTAATGCGCATATCCACCTACTGCTGTTTATTAATTCTGCCATCAGTGCCTACTGTTCCTCCTCACTATTAAGTTAGCCCTCTCAATACTGCAGCACAATTTTGTATTTCCATTGTCACTTGGGTGATCAGATGCTGGAGGATGTTGCCCACAGAGGCAGTGGAGTCTCCGTTCTTCCAGCTACTCAGAACCTGACTGGACACAGCCCTGAGCTGGAGCAGGGACTCCAGCTGATCGTGCTCTGAGCAGGGACAAGGTGATCTCCGGAGATCCCTTCCCACCTCAATTCTGTGATGAGGTAGCAAAGAGGAATAGCGTTTATTAAAAAATGCTGAAAGTGTTGGGTCATGCACAGACTCTGACTGCAAGGGGAGCTGGGGTTATGTAAGGGCATCTTAGAAAATGTTGGCAGATCATGGCCATAGATGTTTTTTTTTAAATGTCTCCAGAACATCTGTAGAAATAGTAATGGTAGTAAGTAGTCAAAAGGCAGGATGAGTAGCCTAAAACTAGCTAGGGGATGGGTGTGACAACGATGTTATCAATAATAATGATCAGCTTAGGTACAAACCTGATGTAATAGAGGGGTTGATCAGGTAAATTAGCAGGTGCTTAAAGGTTTTGAAATTGAAGGATTGGTGCCAGATTATCCATGGCTGGAATTTTCCACATACCAATCAGTGGTTTCATTCAAGTGAAAGGTGATCAAAATGGTTGTTTTAGCATTGCCTTAATGAACAAATGTTGTGGAGTTTTTTAATTCTTTTTCTTTCCTTTTCCCTTCTGGAAAGCCTGGCAGGCAGGGTGGCAGCAGGAGCAGTACTTTTCGGCTGGTACCTTATGTTCCCCTGGCAGCCACATTTGGGCAAGAGTGACTGGGGCAGCCGTCTCTGCAGGGCCACTGACAGTCGAGGCTTGCCGGTCACAAAGATTGCTGGGGACACGAGCTGTGCTAGGACTGTCTTCAGCACTTCTCTCCCTTTGGAGGGCCATGAAGTCATGGGGCAGGAACTCTGAAGTTGTATTTTCTTTCAGGTTGTTCCTTGGGCAGAGGTGCACAGGCCTTTGGGGTTAGAACGGACGATTGTAAACATTCAGTCATGTCTTCTCTACTCTAGGCCTTGGGGCATCTTTCAGTTGTTGTATTAATGAGGTTAGACATGGATTATCTGTTTTTAGGAGCTTGATAGATCAGCTGTAGTTTAGCCTGGTAATTATCATCACTGTTACACATCTCCTCCTACTGATTTTCTTGCCAGAATTTAACTGGTGATGGATCTTTGCTAGTGTATGTGCATGTTGAAATAAAAAGCTCAAGCACAAACTATGGCAAAATAAAACATACATTTAGGATTCAGTAATGGGTTAGAAAATGTTTTCAGGAAAATTAAGTTTAAGAGGTAGATACGTAGTTCTATAAGCCTTTAATATTTTTATTCTTGGTGATGTAATTCCGAGGCCTGATGAAGAGACGTAGTCAAGAGTGATGATGACAATCGTGGCTGTGAGACAGGATAGTCTCCTGTACAGTGATACCAATTTAGTGGCCAGTTACTGGCAAAAAGCAGGCTCCTCTTCTGCCACCAATTATTTTCTCTTTTTTAAAAAAATTGCTTTATTTATTTTTCACTTTCCTGCCAGCTTAGCCCCTGAAGTAAGGGGGTTGTATGTGAGTGCTGGGAGAAAAGGCAGGACAGGAACAGTTCCTTTCTGGCACAGCCTACAGCTAGATGGGCTCAGCAGTGTCATTCAGGTCTATGGGGCCATAATGAACCCCTAAGTTCCTGGGAACTAAGGATCTGACTCGAAGCAATATAGTTTCATCTTGTAGCAAAGTTTTGAAAAATCTGTCTTTTCTGAGATTTCCATTCAGATTCAGATGTCTCGGCTTTAAAATATTAAATTGAGAATGCGGAATATTACCGTATTAGGGCATTGCTGTGGGAGTACATTGTTAGTGTGGAACGTGCGGAGACAATGAAGTCACAGGATTGACACTGGCATGCACACGATTTGATAACACCTCCTGAATAATTCATGTGTTGGGTACAGGATGCACTCACTGGTGTTGTGTGACTGACATGGGCGTGAGGAAAGGAAAATGGTTAGGGCAGCATGACACCAGAAATGTGCTTCTGCCTCTTGGGCTTCCTAATCAGGAATTGGAAGAAAAAGGAGGAAAAGTGGATGGTGCTTTGTCATCTTGTCTCACAAAATGGTTAAAATTATGGTATGCTTCTACAGACACGTACATTAGGGAACTTAGTAACACTGTCATATTAAAGGCTGCTCTGTAACTAGGCTTTTTCTGAGGAAGCTGTTGACCTGAGTTGGACCTTACTTTTGAAGATAATGTAGGAGAGAAGAAAGCAGATTATTGCTATTTTTTCATGTATATCCTGAAGTATTCCATATTTAAGAAAATTCTTAGAGATACATAATCCTGTTTGTCCTTCATTTACTTACTGATTGCACTGGAGAACCAGGTAATTTGTGCTCTTTCAAACTTTCATGAAAAGCAGAAATTGCATGAAAAATTTAACAAAAAAGGATTTTTTTTTCTGGAATATTGTCCAGCCTGTATTTGTCTGCAGCCTATCAGAAATAAATAATGAAGAGTGTTATACACTGAAGGAAAAAATATCTCCCCTTTTCAGATCTTTTAAGTGTGTGGTGCTCATATATGGATATATCTTTTGTAGTGGTATAGAAGGCTTGGCAGTTCTGGTATAAAAATGCATGGGATATTTTAACAATGAACACCACCACCCCACCCTCCCAAGAAAAGCCAGAATCAAACCCCTTCATGTTTGTATGTATGAGCATGAAACATGTAGTTGTGTGTATGCTTATAATGGGGCAGAATGGCCACGGTGTCCTTTGTGTCTGTATTTCTGATAAAAGCTCTTCCACTCCAACACCAGTATTTGAATGGGATAAAGCCTCATTCTCCTGAGTTTACTCAAGTCTGTGACTATACGGAATCACAGAATCATCAAGTTTCAAGGGACCTCTGGAGATTGTCTAGTCCAACCCCTGTGCCCAAAGCAGTGTCAGCTGGGGCAGACCAGTACTGTGTCCAGTCGGATTTTGAGCATCTCCAAGAATTGTGACTCCGCAACTTCCTGAGTCCAAATAGCACTGTATGTGGCACAAAACATTGACTATGGGACAGGAAGTGAGATGAAGAGCCAAGTTTTATGATCCACACTCCATGGAAGCATTTGAGCATATACTTCAGTCTTACTACAGTAAACACAGTTTATGTTTGGGTTTAAGTGCAGTACTGAGCTAGAGTCATTAGTCATGTTTATTTTCATTTAATGGTGCTTTTGTTATTCTATTCAATCACAGAAATCAGATGGACAATTGCCAGTTCTGCTGCCTTTATTCATGCCCTTTTATTTTCCTAGTGTCAGAAAGGGCTACAATTGGGACCCAGGTACAACCATGTAACTCTGTGGGCTTTGGTCAGTTCTATTACTAGTGACTAGGAATATGTTTTCATTTTTATTACTGTAATACTACATAGAACTGTCGGAATTTATAATGTTTGCATATGTAGAGGTGTCATTTATTTATAATGTGTGCAGTAATATTTTTTTAATATCATAAACCCTTTACATAAAGCCTTTGGAAAAGTAATAAGGCTGCAGCAGGCCTGTGCAATAATCTTGTCATCCTTAAATTATTTTTCTGAAGCACTGCCTCTTGAGCTGTCATGTGGGATACTTTAATCTCTTTTGCTGATGGCATTCACTGTGTCCGCTTCCAGGGCAGCCACAGGCAGACCTCTTTAGAAAAACAGATGAAACAGTTTATATATAGCATTCCATTTATTCCTAATGAAATCAAATGGCCTTGTGGCCAGGACTTGGGTTAAAAAGAGCAGTTTATTGAGAACCTCTAAATAGAATTAAAAGAGTAACAAAGTAACAAATGGTGCTGTATTCCCTGGCTAGTTGCCTTTTCAATATCACATGGAAAATTTCCCTCTCAAATGGAAAGAATTTACCACGCCCTGTTTAGGTAGAGGTGATTCAGTGCTTCCTTGAAGATTTTATGAATA
>VZTI01002070.1:6447773-6498424 GCA_013397865.1 Struthidea cinerea | reverse complement strand
AGAAAGATATACCCCCTGGGGCATTGGATGTCAGAACTGGGACATCAGAGTAACTAACATGTAATATTTATCAGGTCTCACAGTGTCCCTTCCTAAGCAGGTATGTCTGACTGGACGTTATTTTTAATTGAGATGAAAGGACAATCTTAAAATGAATATATATTGCAATTTCATTGCAATTATGAATTTGGAGGGTAGATCTGAAACTTGTTTGTATAACTGCATGGCCACGAAGACCTACTGACCATGATTCCTCATGGATAGAGCTCTAAGTAGAAGGCATGCTTTGTATGTCAGTGCCTGCACAGGGCCTAGGTGTGTAAGATTAGGCACATTTACACAAATACTGGTGTTGGTATGCTGCACTTACCAACTATAAACAGTACTTTTCTGTGGACAGACAATTTGGGTTAGGATTGCCCCAACGTCATTAGCTGGAAGAGATGCTGAAGGTACATCGGTGTTTCTTGGCAGAATGGTACATGAAATTGAAACCTATGAAGTCATCATCTATTCACCTCATTGACTGTACTTTTATCTTGATAATACAGGGTCTAAATTTGTTTCTTGTAACTGTAATAATGGCAATCTGACTGAATTGTCGGCTTGAAAAGTTTGTTCTTCTAATAGGCTTCTATTATAATATAATTCTTTAGAGTTCAATTAGTTCTGTAATGTGCCTTCATGGATAAAAATGATAAAAAAAACCCTCTGAAACAGAGTTATTTTACATTTTGGTAAATGTTTTTGCTAGTTTCAGCTGGGGTAGAGTTAATTTTCTTCACAGAACCTAGTATGGGGCTGTGTTTTGGATTTGTGTTGAACTGAGTTGATAATATAGAGATACTTTTGTTGTTACAGAACAGGGCTTACATAGAGCCAAGGCCTTTTCTGCCTTTCATAGTGCCACACTGGCAAGGAGGTTGGGGATGCAAGGGAGTTTGGGAGGAGACACAGCTGAAACATGCGACCCTGTCTTATTTGTTTATTGTCTGTCACTCTTCCACTTTGCACCTGCCTGTATGCCTTTAAACTAATTTCCCATATAGGAATGCCTTTTCCCTGGATGCATTTCTTCATACATTTTTTTCCAGGTCACAAGTGGTGTTTCTGCACTCTTTTCATCTCTTTTGATTTTTAGTACTTGGACACTTAAATAATGCTAATCCTCAAGGGCCAGTTGATTAAGACAGTTGACTCGGACTTGCAATCAGGCTTGAGAGAGCACCTTCCATGAATGTGTGCCTAACTGTAATAAGCCTGTAAAAGAAAATTTTAAGAACTTCAGCATCTTTACAGTTGAAATGGTAGTTATTATTTTAAAGCCACATTTTTCAAATGCTGAGAAAAAGACATATTTTTTAAAGTGCTTGAATTTGCAAAATCTGGATGCTGAAGGTAACTTTTCATTGGCCCAACTGAGTGTTTTGGCAGTTATTGGAAGAAAGGAATATGTAGCAAACTGGTCTTTATTAGCTACCATGGGCAATCCACTTTTTAAAATGATGTAATATCAGAATTTACTGAATGAAAAAAATTTAGATGCAGAGATTTTATTTGATTTCAGTAAGATTTATCTTTTAAGTTTGATACAGTTTTGTGCTAACTTAAGTTTGAACACAAGGTTCCTAGCCTTTAACAGCCAAAGGCAGAAGTGGCCTTGGTTTCAAGAAAGAAACAAAAGTATGGAGAATAGTAGAGCTCTTCTTTCAGCCACAAGACACTGCTCTTCCACTTATCCTCAGCTCTCCAACCTCACTTTTCCAATGGTATCGCAGGTAATCTCAGTTTGTTCATCCCGTTTCTAGTCTGTAAAGCTTTAGTTCTCTCTCATGTATTGTTCTTCTTTGCTTGCCAGCCCAGGAAGCCAGATATCAATATGAACTGTGGAATATCACTTCCACTGTGTCATGTGGAAGATACAGATAAATACACCCACCAACCTGTAGAGATGGGGCTGGAGCCTAAGGATGATTACTTCTGAATAATGGCATAAGACATTTTAGTGAAAGCAAAAGGACTACAGTTTTTATTTGTCCTTATTTTTCTTCCTAAACTTCCTATAAGTGTGTTTGTAAGCAGCTGACTCCAGAGAGTTTTATAGCTCTGAGGTTGTGCTCCTGGGCTGTGCTCAGCAGAGACCTCCATGCCCACGTCCCCCCATGTGGTTCATGCCCCATCGGTCGCTCGGCCAGAGCCTGGCAGAGGCACTGCCGTCCATCTGGTCCGTTTATCAGCTTTGACTGTGGTTGCTATTTTGGAGCTTTCAAATAGGCACAGATAACAAAAAGAAATTATTTTGTAGTTAATCATATGGTGCTGAAAAGCAAGTAAACCACTGAAATCATTGCAAGAATCAAAATGTAGAGAAAGCAGAGGCAGGAGTACAGAAGTGGGAGAGATGTACACCGATAAAAGAGATGAAGTGTCACAGACGTTAAATAGATGAATAAAGGTGAGGAAAATACCCATGCTGTAGGAACTTGAATTTTAAATTAGTATCAGTTTATATTGTAATATCAGGGTTATACTTTATAGCTGGAACAAGAACTCTGTCATAAATCCAGATTAATCTGTTTGGTCTTCAAGTAATGGGCTGAGGAATGACTCACTCTTCCTCAGAATTTATGTGCTGTTATTGTTAATATAAGGTTGCCTGTTACACTCTTTGGACATGAAGATGTTTTCCCAAGTATTTTGAATGCCATATTTACATCCCTAATCATGTTTGTCAGTGAGGAGGCTTGCAGTGGGCCATGCTTTGAGCCACCTTCCTCGAATACCCTGGAAAATGTGTTGAAATACAGGTCTGCTACCTCCCTTCCCAGGCATTCCTTTAAATTGCCTTGAAATTCACATTAAGTCAGGTTAAGGTTAAAAAAAAAATGTGGTTTTATTTATAAAGTTCTCATTATACAATATGATGTATAATGTATCCCATAGACACACAAAAATGTAAAAGAAAATGAAACTATTATCTGCCTGTTAAGTCAGGGCATTCCTCCTAGCCTTTATGGAGTAGCTTACAGGTTTCTAGAAATTGATGTCCCCATGTCTGAGGAGTTGTGTCACAAGGAAATCTCTGGTCTTAGACGCAGAGGTGGAGGAGGGTTAAGGATAAATATAAACTGCTAGACCCCAACCATTTTTTGCTGTTTGCTGGCCTTTCATTTGCAGTTAAATCTTCTTTTCCTTCTCTCTCAGTCTTACACTTGTGTAAGAATTACTGACCCATAGTTTATTCAGTTCTAGATGCCATCTGATCTGTTAAATAGGGTCACTTCTTTGAAGTACAAGGATCTCTTTGGCTAGATTTCCTGTAAGGCAGTAGGCTGCCTTTTTGGTAGATGATTCTCTCTACTTGATTAAACTGTTACTAAAATGTTAATTCAATGAAGACAAAAACCATGGTTCTCATCTACTAAGGAAACAGAAAAATCTCTGTATAGTGCCTTTTCATGCGCTAGACCTCATGAGCATTTAGTTCAGCACCTTCATACAGTTACATAAACCAAGACTGAAGTATATATTGCTGACTCTTGAATTAATCTACATGTGACTCTCTGTAGACCACTTTGGGGTAGAAAACTGCTTGAGATGACTGTCTTTTTCTTTTTTTTCCCCTTCCTTGAAACTGTTTACCTTTTCTTTTTCCTTGCTCCTTTTCTTGAAAATCGTAGATCTGAGTCTTTTGCTTTTCATGTGATAGCAATGAAAAGTTGCAATCCCATTGTAGGCTGTTTCTCAGTCTGTGATTTTGGACCTTTTCTAATATAATGGTGAGTCATTTCTGACTATATTAGCATATGGCCAGAGCAGTGGGTCATGCGCTTTCCTATAGTAAGCTTTTGTAATTAAGGGTGCCAGGTTTTATCTTATGGACTGAAAACTGTTAGAACACCAAAGTTCGTTTCCAGGGGCCTTGTAGGAGACCTTGCATGAAAAATCTTTGCACAGCTACATGATTTAACTCAGCAGGTTTGCCCTGTGCATTTTGGAGGGAGTAATTCTCATGTTACTATTTTTAATCTTGTACAAATCTTTTGATTTGCCATTGCCTTAACTTTTGTAGAGCTAATTATAATTCCTTCTTTCAAGAAACCATTCTAATAATTGGGGAGAAAAAAAAGGCCTGAAAAATGTATTGCCACCCTGAGCTATAAATGCACAATGGAAATGTGAAGTGACACGCATAGATCTGTAATTCTTCAGGGGTAGCATTAGCCTTTGATGGGATCATTCAGTGAAGCTGCAGTGTGAACAGCTCTTTAAGATGGTGAGATTTTAAAATAGATTTTAAAATAGAATAGAGTTTGTTGTAACCATTCTGACTGAAATGCTAAATTCATATTACCAGGTTTATTTTTACATCTATTGTTTATCTTTAGCGAGCTTTAGAGAAGTCCCATCTCCTGATGTTTCTTAGGTGTTTGGATGACTGCATTATATGTTTATGTTTTGATATGCTCCCTGTACTTGTCTTGTCATTTGGTGCTAGCTTGGCAGAAAATAGGAGCATGCCTTGTAGTAATGAACCTTTGCTGAATGTGCCTTTGCTCTTTTGCTCAAAATCGGTGTGGAGAGAGTGGGTGTTGATGAAGGAAAGCAGCTGCTGTTCTTGCTGCTCCCTTAGGAGGTATTCTGTGTTCCTAACAGTAATCCTGGAAGTCAGGCAGGACCTCTGCATGTCAGCAAGGCTTCTCCTCTTTGAATCTGATTGTAGGCTGTCCTACAGTAACCCCAGTGCACTGTCTTATTAGTCATGGCAGCATTGCTGAGGGTATTTTTGGTATCTGAAAAAAACAACTCCTCACTTGAATGATTGCTGGATTTGTTTATTTTTTTAGGCATACTGTTGGATGAATGACCTCCAATGCCTCAGTAGCTCAGGCAAAAAAGCACCAATATGGTTATATGCTTAGTTTTGGAAAAGAAGAATCCAGCATTGTTTTAATTTACATGGTGTCAATCCCAAACTCCTCTTCTAACTTCATCCATGAATCTTTTTCTTTGTACATAATTTTTTTTTTCTTTGAGTTTCTGAGAGCAAAACACAGACTGTAATTTAACACCAGAAAGACCCCTCTGAAGTATTGTCTTTAAAAGTAATTCACTTGCACTGAACTGGTAAATTGAGAACTCTATTTGGCATAGGTTTAGTTTTTGATCTACAACCAGCAAATGCTGGAAGTTACTTAATAGTTATGCAAAAAGCAAAGAATAAATCAACAGCTGAATAATGTCCTCCTTTAATTACGTTTGGCTCTCATTTTATTTTTAATTTTGCATCGAATGAACTGTTCCTTAGAGTAAGTCAGATGTTGATTATGGATTATTCATGATAGAAAAAAGTTTAATGGAAGTCAAACATCTTTGCATATATGTGAACAAATCCAGGCATTATTTTTTTTTCCATCTCATTTGCTTTTAGCTGACTTATAGCAGGAATATCACAACTCACAAGGTAGTTTCTGTCATGTATGTAGTTACTGAGTTCTCACTTGGGAACAAAATTTTCCTATTTTGGTATACAGTGTTTTTTCATTGGCTGCTTGCTAGGGGGAAGCAAGCTTCTGGGGAAGAATGTGAGCAGGATTCAAAGCCTCTGATTTTTTGGTGCTCAGCAGGAACAGAGCCTAGAGAAAGAATACAGTAGGTGATGTAACTGCATGGAATACTTAACCTGCACTGGGAGCATTATACTGATTTTTTTCAAAAGTGTTTCTTTCTCTCCACCAAATTTTTGCCAGAAAACAGGGTCCTTGCCTCTTCTTCTCAAATTGTACTTGTTAAGCTGTCTGGAAAGCAAAGCAAAGTAATTTTAATTTCAGAAGCATTTATTGTTATATGGCTTTAAAATTAATCTGTCTAAAGACAAATAGTTGTACAATAACAATGGATAAACCAGATACTGCTATGGAAACTTCACTGGATATAATAGAGAGATCTGCTTTGGTAGGGTTGCATTTAGCTTGGAAAACCCATATTGTGAATTTTCTGTGCAGAGGATATATTTCAGGAGCAAAGCAGACATGAAGTTGTTAGGTATAGTGCATGAATCACAGGGAGGAGTGGGTGCAGCAGATATGTCCTCTGCTGCTCCTTGGAGTGAGTACAGGTTGAGTTAACAGCACAGATTTTGCTGGGAGGGGAATTTTATCTCAATGTCCTGAGTAAAGCAGCAAAGTACTCTCTTAGTTTAAAGGCTTGCATGCTACTGAGGTGGTCTGACACTTCTTGTTGGGAGGCTGTGTTTTACAGTGCCTACAGGTTTGTCAGCTGGGACCACTTGGGATGAAATGTTCGTTACTTGTTTGTCTAGTTTCAAGATGATACTTCTTTTTTCTTTGAATACTTCTGTTACCTCTGTATCACGGAATAGGGGTTTCTGTCTCTATGTTCCCCAGGTCTGCTTTTAGACCAGTTTATAACTCCTGGAAATCTGAGGGAAGCAATTTAAATTTTAGCAGTTAAATCTTTTCCTGTGATGGTCAAATTGCACATGCATCCCTCCCACAAAGTGGCTCGTTGCAATGGTATCTGATGCTCCAGGGATGGGGTTGGACTGTTTCTGCTTCAGCTGCTTCTGCATTGAAACAACCAAGCTGAAGGTGGAAATAGGGAAAACAGAGAGCCGATGAAATGAAAGTGATGTGTAAAATGTGGAGGCAGGAATGGTTGGGAGGGGAGAGCAGAATTCAGGAGGAAGAGCTGTGGTATGAGAAGACAAGTGAATTTGTCTGGGAAAGGAGACTGGAAGGTGAGGAAGGGTGTAGCTGAAGCAGGGTTCAAAATGGAAAGCCCATTGAGGAGACTGGGAGTGGGAACTGTCAAGAGCAAAATAGGGGAAATGGTTGAGGAATGGTTCTTCACAAGGACGTGAGGAAGCAGAGGAAGGGAGACTAGAATGAGGTTGGACAAGGGTTTGGTAGTGAGGAAGAAACGGGATGGAACCCAAGCTCAGTCTGGATTGAAAGGGGCTAAGGAAATTCAAGCATGGTATGAAAAGGAAAAGAGTGTTAAACACCACGGCCTGCCATTGCCATGATAAGCCCTGCATTCATGAGTCTCTGTTGTCAGTAAATGTCTGTGAAGGCCACCAGTAAAATCTCCCAGCACTGTTCAGAGCTGGGGATGTGGGGTACAGCAGGCCACTAGCGTTTACAGTTAAAAAATGGAAGAATTTAGGTAGTTCTTTTGGTCCAGTGAGACACAGAACAACCTGAAAATACCAGCAGAATTATGACCACTTTATCCACTTGATCCACTTGGTGCTGTTTAAAGGCCAGCATTTGCCCTCTGTTACCCTTCAGCAGTGTCAGATCCTCCTTATTCTCACTGTATAGTTCATGTAGAAACCTGCCACCCTGTTGGAGATGCTAGTGGTTTGGGACTCCAGATGCACAGGTTTAATCCCAAACTGGCCACTCACAGGCTGTATGATCTTGGACTAGCTAATTCACCATAACGTGCTTTATTTTCCTCATCAATAATTTGGGGATAATGATTTCTAACCACCCTCTGTAGAGGCCATCAAGCTCCACAAATGCCACAGTTCACGGAAGAGCTGAGAAGTGCTGGTTGTGCTATTAATGACAGTTTCTTTCTGTCTGACTGGTGACTGTTTCCTTTTTCTCTTTGGACCATTGTGTGACTGTATTAGGACAGAAATTGAGAAGAAAGAAAGGAACTGCTGGGGATAATAGGTATGGTGTAACAGGGACAGCTTTCCGTCTTATTATCCAGACTCACTGCTCGGCCAAAACTGGATGCATTTTTGTCTGCAGGCTGGACTGACTCAGACTTCGTAGGGAGTCATTTCAAAGACATACAGACCTCCCTAATGACACCTAGTTTATATGAAATCATTTTAAAGGATCTGGCTTTATTAAGTAATTGTGAGCAACTTGGACCCCAGCACCGAGTACTCGTTTGTAGCTGTTGTGATAGTGCTGCACGTGCTGTGATCTTTGGGCTGCAGGATCAGGCAGCGCCACAGGAACGTGGAAGGGTGAGAGACAGGACTAGGAAGGGGGAAACTGTAGAACAGCACGTTTATTGTCATACATTGTTACATGAATGTTTTAAGAACTCTGTGCAGCTGCCGATCTTTGAACAAGAGAGCTTTTTTATTTCCTGTTTATCCTTGCTCTTCTTACTACTTGCAGCTCTCTTTGAGCAGAGAAAGCACCTCAGTGATGTACTGTAGATGATTCAGATGCTGATTTATGGTGTATATCTGTATGTATGAGTTTGGATTTGAATTCAAATGAGACTCTCTGTCAATGTCATAGGTATCTAGCATTGAGAAGCAATTGCCTTTCAGTGGTTCATGTGCTATATTTAATACGATTCTTATGAATATTTCCGACCCTTGTCATTCTGTCAAAGTTGTCATTGAGGAACATGCTCAGGTCAGAAAGCTTTTGGTATGTCTAATTGTTAGAGGAGATGGTATCATATGTGGCATAGAGATCAAGAAAATGTCTCATTTACTACTAGTTTTTGAAGTAGCAATCAGTGCATTGCTGCATCCACAGCAGTCTGAAAGTAGTCAGGCTCAGAAGGTAGTTGGCTGAGGAAAGTGCACAGCTAGTTCTAGTAAGCTCTTGCAGCAACATCTAAGCTCTAATCTTCTATTAGATTAGAATCCTTCCTTCTTTCCTGCTCTTTTTGATTGTTTTTGTTCTTGAAGTTCAGTGACTTCTACAAGGGCATGTAGTGATGGGACAAGGGGTAATGGTTGTAAACTGGAAGAGGGTAGTTTAGATTAGGTAATAGGAAGAAATTCTTTACTGTGAGGGTGGTGAGGTACTGGAACAGGTTGCCCAGAGAAGCTGTGGATGCCCCACCTCTGGAAGTGTTCAAGAACAGGTTGGATGGCGCTCTCAGCAACCTGGTCTAGTGCAAGGTGTCCCTGCCCACGGCAGGGGGTTGGAACTAGATAGTCTTCAAGGTCTCTTCCAATCTCCAAACCACTCTAAGATTCTATGATTCTCTGTTCATGAGAGTGAGCCTGGCTGGAAGCCAGCAGATGGTAGAGTGGCTCTGCAGCCCAGTATCTGTGCTGCTGCTTTGCTTCCAGAAGCTTCTGCAACTTTGGGCCTCAAACAAGCCTCCAAACCCTTCTGGGAAGTTGGTACAAGAGCAGATTAAAGTGCTTGGATGTTCTTTTCAGGAACAAGCCCATTCAGCTGGTTTTGAAGAACCAGATGCTCATGAACTTTAGAGGCTGATATCTTTCTCAACTGTGGTATTTCTTTTAACCTCTTTCTTTAGTTGTTTCTGTCCTAGCTCTTCCTCTGTAATCTGTCCCTGTAAGGTAACAGAAGCCAAAACTTGGATAAAAGTATTTTGACATTCTTTTGTCTCAAATTTATGTGAAAAGGTACAGATGCTGAATTTTTTTCAGGGAAAAGAAACTTTCACAAACGATTATACTGGAAATATATTAAGTAAATATGTATTTTATGTTGCATTTCCATGTAGTGTGGCATTATCTTTGGAGAGCTCTTGCCTTTGTGCCATATGACACAGTTGTTTCTTACAAGCCTGGCTCTGGGGCTGAACCCCTTTCTTACAATGTGCCTGTGGTTATGCTTAGGAGTCTTAAAAACTCCCTGGCAAGTTGACGTCCTTGCTTTTATCATACTTATCTGTTGTCATAATATTTACCTCTATGCATTGCAGGTTGAAAATTGTCCCTTAAGCCACTCCAGATTTTTCAGTCCATTACTGTAGAATGGTCGTCTTTCTACACTGACCTCTCACTGGAAAAATATTTTTTTATCAGTTCCTCTCATCTGTTTTCAGAAGACTGTGGCTGTAATTCCTGAATGCTCTTCATGATTCCCAAGTTGAGAATTTCTGTCCTAGAAAAAGTACCTCCAATGTCTGCCATTATCAGTCATGAAATACCTTTACCAGTGAACAAAATAGAGTACTGTGAATTGTGGTTAATATCATGCAGTGGTGATATAAAGTGGGCACCAAAATGTAGTTAGTGTATGCTTCAGGAACAGAGAATGTAATTAGAAAAGATGATTTAACTGCATTGGATTTTATTTAGCAAGAGAATTTTAAAAATTGAGAAGATTAATGAAGTAATCTTAGTCTGTGGTCTATGGGAGCCTTTTAATCTTCCTTTCTGTTAATAAGAATAGCATTGCTGTGTCCTTAGTGTAGTGGCTGTACATTAAATAGAAGGGCTTTAAGATTAAAAAAAGTGGGGTTTGCCAATTTTACCCTTATTGCTGGAGCTTGGTTCTCATTTTGCTGGACCATGATAAAAATGAGAATTACTTAAATCTCTACATCCAGAGAGTCAGGTTTTGGACTTTGAGACCAAAAATGGCTAAAGTATTATGCAGACTTCAAATGCTTGGGCTGTACAAGCAGGGATGTGTCTCAAATGAGAGCTTTGTTGAACAGTGAGAGTATGCACAGCTTGAGTCTTAGAACAGCATGGATTTAGCTCACAAAAAACCAATTGGGAAGAAAATCTCTTTACCGTGGATGATAATCATATCCTCTAGATTTTGGGTACATGGTGAGAGGGTAAGTTAGCCTGGATCACATAGCTGCCCAAAAATAAAGGGTTTTTTAGTACCTGTTTGTGGAGTATATATATTTCTAGCCTTCAACCTTCTTTAATTCACTTCACATGAGAGTTGTGCATTATTTATAGTGAGTGTGGGAGATGGAAAGAGTACTGTGGAAGAAAGAAAAATAAACCTTTCAATCATGAATTCTGTTTTTGGCTGTGATGCCAGTTTGGGGCGAGATGCCAATAATTTTGCACCCAAAATAGAAGTGCTAAAATCCCCCAAAATTCACCAGTCTCACTCATGATCTGAATATTTTCTCAGATTATAGTTAGGAAGCAAAGCACAGAGTCTTGAGGCATGCATCAGCCTCATGATGAGAAGAGCAGATCATCCTCTTTTAACTCATGTCCTCCTGCTGCTTTGAATAACCTTTGATGGCCGGAGATGACCTCTGTGTTCAGGTGTTGTAAAAACAAACCACAGACTTCTCGGGTTTTGTTCTCCAGTGCTTGGCGCTCCAGCCTGGGCTGTACAGCAGCAGCAGGCTTCATCTCGGCCGGGGCCACGCGTGCCGACAGCTCCCTCAGAAGGCACCCAGGTTTTGGAGCTCTGTAGTACTGTAGCCTGTCTTCAGCTCCGGGGTTTAACAAGAGAGGTGAAACTCAGTGTAGAAGTTGAGTAGAAATTGAGCAATGTTGGGCACAAGAGGCCACTGCCATCGAATGAATGTGCTCTACTGCACAGCCAGGCTGCTTCTGTCACTGCCTTGCGGTCAGAGGGGCATGGGTGCAGTTCCATGGACAGCCTTGTGGTATCACAGCTTGTTCAAGAAGTTTCTTTTCCTGCACTGTAGTTCAGCAACAGCTTAATAGTTGTGGGAGATTCTTTCTGCGATCTGGTGTGCTGTGTGGCCACTGACACAACTGCATTGGCACAAATGAAGGAACAGTAAGATGGGAACCAGGCATGGGAACAAGCAGCTGGCATGGGAATTTTGCCCACTGAAGAGCATTTATACAGCAGCTCTTTCTGAGTCTCCAACAAAGAATGACACTTGGAAGAGTTCTCTCAACCAACCTGTGAGGGTTGGTGTAAATCCTAAGCACTGCACTGGCACTATTCAACAGTGCCGACTTTTTGTTCAAAGTATGCATCAAGTTGTACCATTTCATGCATTTCTTGTTTCACTTACAGCTGAACTGTTCATTCTGTTTAGTGCTATGGTAAGAATTACTTGAAGAGTTGTTTAGAAGACAGAAGTATTGCATACTGTGACTGTCAACTCAGGTTACTTGTGAGGGAAGGAAATGCCCTGTATTGTTAAAGCAAGTCAAATGTTATTTATTTTGGGCCTGGTTACAGCGTAGCCTAATAAACCCCTGTTCAGCTGAGGTAACAGAGAATGTAAAGCCATGTAATGCTTCAGAAGAACAAAAGGATTAAAGAACATGGGCAGGGTTTTTTGCTGGGGTTTTGTTTGTTTGGGTTTTCTGTTTGTTTTTGGGTTTGGGGGGGGCGGTGGTACATGTTGTACTTTTGACATACTCATTCTTCTGTGGCTGCTAGAGACTGCAAGGGGACACATTTCATGTTTAAAGTATCATACACATAGACGATGTAGATGTGATGAGATGGGCAAAGAGTAAGACAGTGATTCAGCCTGAATCTCTTTGGGAGCTATTAACTCTTCTTATCTCATATGAAAAGGTGAGACTGGGTCTATAGGATAAGGGAGATAAGGTCTATAGCAGATAGACCTTCTCAATAATCTCATTTATTGTCTTAGGTTTCTTAGTTAATGTCTATAGTGTTCATTTACACAAGCACTCAAAAGTCATCTCAGACCCAAAATGTATACATTTAGTGTAAAAAAATATTAAACTTTTCCAGGTTTTTGTCTGTTGAACTGTTAATATTTGTTATTCTACTCCTGATGACCTCATTAAAATACTTGAATTATTTTGTGTGTTAAGCTATAAATGAGATTACTTTGTACCTTCTGGTGTGTTTTGAAATCTAACAAATAGGGAGAAAGTTACAGTACAAGTGTTCCCTTACACGGGCTTAAACGCCAGGAGCATTCTTTCTCTGTAGAAGTGAGAGAAGCAGGGAAGGGAGAGACTATTCTTCCATCCACAGTAGATCCTGGGCAGTACCTCTGCCCTGAGATCCTGCAGCTGGGATCCAGTAACTTGATGCTTTTTTGTGTGCACCTTGCTTGGAGAGAAGAAAACCCTGCAGAAGGTGTGTAGCTCTGAGACTCTCAAAGCAAAGTAAGCCCGTAAGGTAGTCCTACTGCACATAAAAATGGACCCCAGAAGGCCAAAATACTGGCAGTGGAGCACACAGCTGAAGGAAAAAATGAAACAAATAACAGAGTGTGCTTTAAATGAATGAGAAGCTCTGAGTTGGTGAGACAACTGATGGGCCTGCTGGGTGGATTGCTATGCACAGAGGGAGCAGTTCAAGAAAGCAGAATATTGCAGAAATGTTAAATTATTTATTAGTACCAATCCTCACTGCTGATGTGTCCAACTTTATTGAGAGCTCAAGTATGAGGTGGCTGAGGTATTGGACAAAACATATATACAGACTTATTAGAAATAACATAAAAAGAATCTGGAACTATAAATGTGTTAGAAGGCTCTAGGAAGCATCTAGAGAATTACACCCCAGTAAGTTTATACTGGTAATTGGCAAATTAGCTGAAATAATAATTACTGACAGGTCACAATTCATAGCTTGCAGCCATCAAGATTGCACAGAAGGAAATGATGCCAAACTGACGGGGAGAAAGGTGATTTGGAATACAGAAAATCATATGGTTCAAATCATGAAAGCTTTTAGAAAGTTTTGTTGTCCTTTGTGGATGGTTATTAAGAAACGTGGTATGACTAAGATGACTCAAAACCTGTATTGAACATAGAAGCAGAAGGCACATTACCCAGTTAGATCTTTTAACAGTGGTATGTTGATACATCCCCACTTCAAACTGGTGGGACTGTTCTGTTCTTAGAGGCATGAAACAGCACTGTTGTGCCATTTTGCCTGCCCCATTAGCCTTGCTGAAAGGCAGAATTGGGAATTGCCTAAATGGTGTCTGATCCCTGAGCATGGAGAGCTATGAGGCTGTCAGTCCTACACCACCCCCTTGGAGAACTCCACTTAGGAAGGACCTGGACCTGAAAATAGCAAGCTCTTTTTCAGTATGTGGCTGACTTGAAAAATACAATAGTAATAGAAAAAATCCCAGTAATTTTGAAAACGTATCACTTAGAATGGCCATTAAGAATAGGAAAAGTAATAAAGAACAGCATGGAGAATGTTACCAGAAGTAAAAGCTGATATATCAAGAACGCCCTTGTCTCACCTCAAAATAGCATTCAAGAGTTAGTGGGAGTTCTGGGAACACAAGATGAAGCTGAAAAAGAATTGGGGAAATCTCAGTCGTGGAGGGTAAGTGGAGAAAATTGTGACTGTTTACCTTAGAAAGCAGATGAGTCAGAGAAGAGGCGTGCTAAAACTGTATAAACCAGCAAATGGTAATGAGAAGGTAGATTGGGCTAAGTTTCTGTTTGCTTGTCTTAAAGCACTGAAGTAAGTGACTATTTAAAGAAATCAGAAGGTTGCAAATTCCAAAACTGATGATAGGAAATTCTTGTTCAGATCTGTGATTAAAGCGTGAAAGTCACTACAGCAGTAAGTTGCTGTGCTGAAGAATTTAACAAGGTTTTAAAAAGGTTACTTTAATGGATATCGAAAATATTTATGGCTGCCATAATCCATGTTGACCAATTCTGAAGGGAATATTAGCCTTGAGTTTTTAGGACTAGCTGCTAGGCATATCTTTGTATTCTGTTGCTGGTTGTCCTTCCTTTTTAACATAAAGTGTTAGGTATGCTGGTTTGGACAAATTTGGAGGAAAATATCCTCTGCAGGCAGGTTACAACCACCCCTCCCCCACTAGGTTCGGGGAAAAAAGAAATTTTCCTCGGAGGAAAGTGAAAGAGATAAAAACTATTTATTTTACAAACACACAGGAAAAGGATAATAATGCTAAATAATGAAACCTCTCACTGTGGAGAGAAACCTGGGAAGATTTCAGAGCCCTTCTGTAGGTGTGGTCTCTCTCCTCCTCCTCGGAGCTGGGTTGTGGGCCCACCTCCGGGGCCTCGGTGGGAAATTCTCCCGACGCGTTCTGCTGTTGAGACAGTCCAGAAGAGACGAAGGGAAAAACTGAAGTCCCAGGAAAACAAAGTTCAACTCTCCATCTCCCTCTGGAGAAAAGAAGCCGAGAGCTGGCTGAAAAGCAAGCAGGGCAAGAGAGCACAGAGGAGTATGTATCTGTGTCCTTCAACAACTGTTTTGAAAAGTTCGCTCAGTTTTTTCTTCTCCCCCCTCTCAGGCTCAGTTTAAAGGCACAGAAAGGCACAAGGTTAATTTCTGGGCATAGAGCAGCTGTAGGGGATACACATCATAAAGTTACCCCAAGACATTGGGTTAGTGATGCAACTCATTAATAGTTGTATGCAAGGTGTGAAATTAGTTCTGAATTTCAGTAACATGCTAAAGAACACCCCTGGGTGAGTGGTGCATGAATTCAGAGGGGTATGGTCTCTTTTTCAGGCACTGAAGCAGAGTAACCCAGGTAAGGGTTGTTCCCAGCATCTCTTGAAGTTGCCAAGATCTGTGTCTAAACAGATGCATTTAGGGATGGGATTCCAGAAATATAATGAGGTCAGGAACTGATGTGATTTTAAATTTGGGTGGAAGGTGTTGAGTTACCTTTTTTTGGTCATATGTGCATTATATGTGTGAGTAAAAGATTTTGTCTCTTAAAAAGGCCCTAAAGCAGGAGAGCTTTCTGCACTTGTGTTCTGGAGTTCAGTTCACTTACAGTTACTGGAAGGCATGATGTAAGGAACTGTTGTCTTTGCCTGAAGTCTTCAGTTAAACTGTTAAAGGAAATAAGCAAACCTAAGCTAAGAAAATTATTGGTTTTGTTAGCCTGCAAAAGCACATCTCGGTGCAGTTCCAGTGCTCATGGTTTTCATGGATATGCATGTGAGTATGTGATGTGTATGTGAGTACAGAGTGATGAGCAGTTCATAATTTTTCTCAAGATTTTGGTTGGATTAAATTATGTTTGTCTGTGTATGAATTTGACATGTGCAAGATATCAGTCAGTCAGTTCATGTAGTCCTGCCATGTTACCTGATAGTAACCTCCCCAGGAGCAGTACCTGCAGTCTTACATTCAAGTCGGAGCTGGTGTAGTTATCCTCAGAGCTCTGCTTCTGTATAGGTGACACGCTATTTTAGGATAATTCAAAATATTCCAAACAATAATTAATGATGTTGTATACAGATTTCAAAGGCATGAGTTAGATATTTGAAAATACCTTGGAAATCAAATCCTCCTGAGAAAGGAAAGCTATATATGCACAAAAAGAAACTATTTTCTGCTTAATTGCCAGAAGATAAGGTAATTCCAAAATGTTAATGGAAAATGCTGATATTTGGCCTTCAAATGGCAAGCATAATGCAAACCTGCTGATTGGAATCAGTGAAATGATATGGAAAAAACCCTCCCTACCTGAGAGTTTGGGGAAATCAATGCCTAATAAATCGTGCATATGCCTATGCAGTAATAATAACAGAATTTTAGAAAGATTAAGAAGGCTGGCATGTTTTCTGTTAAAATAGCCTTAACTAACTGGGTCATAAATGCAAATAAGATTATTAACTCTACATGACTGGCTTATGGTTACAGTGTCTCAGCTATCAGGTTTTCATGGTATTAACAACTGACTCTCCAGTGCATGAGTCTGCATCACATGGTTTTATTTTTAGTACTGATAAATCTAATATTTCAAGATCATGTGAAGCTGGGCACTGAAGGCTTCTCAGTAGCTGCCTCTTCTGCACTCCCTCACTCTGCAGGGAGACTGCCCAGGGCTCCCTGAATCGTGCTCAGTCCCGCTCAACAAAGGTGTCAGCTTTGGCAATGGCGTGTTAGGAGCAAAATCATTCTTCTCATACTGAGTTTGGGATTTGATGATGCATGCGGCATCAGGATGGTTGGGAGCGTGGCTGCAGGCCAGGCAGGATGCCCCTGCCGTGGCTCATACCAAGCAGTGGTCAGGTGTTGGCATCATGGGTACCTGGGCACAACATTTTTGTTGGCATTTTCTACAGAAATGTACCTTGAAGGAATTACTGTATAGACACGATGGCAAAGTGGGATATAACTGCCAGGATGCGGATGGTGCTGACATAGAGGTTTGCTGAAACACTTTTGGCTGGTGAGCTGGGATGGCAAAGCAGGAGGAGGCAGCGGTTGCCATGAGCTGCATATCCAACTTCCAGCTGAAGCTCTGGGATAGTGGATGATGTAGGAAACTAGTGAGAGCTGTGACTGTGGGATCTCTGTGCTCCACTGTTTGGGGATGCTTAGCTGGAACCTTCTCAGCTCAGCTTCATCTTCTGCCCTGTGCTAGCTAAGCTTGGTCATGAGTCTGCTTTCTGGGGCTCCTTCACTCCTGCATCTAAACATTGTGGTACTCGATGGCCCCTGTAGTATCCTTGAGTCCAACACAGAGTACTCTTTGGTACTGCATAAAGAACTTCAGTGAAAATCACTTTCTGTTGGATCTAGGGTCCCAGTGTTGATTCCATGCTTTTGATCTGTGGCTCTAACACTGCATTTTGCTTTTTTTGGAGAGAGGGAGACTCTGATTTCTCTGTTTTGATATGATGCACTCAGGACCACCCATACAATTAGCCTGCCTCCCAAGACCACTAGCTGCTTGATATGAAGAAACAATTTCCGTGTAGAGCTGTTTGATCATCATGCTAGTGATGTCACTGCTGTAATTATTAAAGGTTTCTGAGAAAGTTAATGTTTTCTGGACTGTTTCACTCTGTTGCTCTACAGGGAATGTTGTGCTCTGGAAATGTAAGCAGACTAACATTTCAAAGCATAACAAGAGCATGCACAGAGCAAAACTTACTGGAATGACTTATTGCTTGCGGACATGAAAATAGCTGGCAGACCATCTAGACAGCCAGCACCTATACCCCAAGACTGTAGACAGACACAAAAATGTGCTTTAATCATAGTTATATAAAGACACAGATCATTGCTCTTTACCCTCCTGCATAGAATAGGACTGTTTTATATGCTGTATAGAATAGGACTTTTTTTATCACACACTTATCCTAAAATAATACATCTTTAGTCCATATATGTGCAACACTTCAGCACTGAAATGAGCTTTAAAGTGATACTGTTCTGTAAAAACATTAGAAATCTAAAATAATTTATGTTCATTAATAAAACATAGTTCTTTTTCTTAACTCTCAGTTAATGAATAAGAAAACAATGTTTAAATAACAGAACTACTGAACTGCAATAACCACAGGTCAGTTAAAAAAAATTCCCTTCAATATACCTTGTTACGCTATGTGAAAATTTGTATGAAGTGTTTCCAAAGGTTGGCTTCATTCCACCTTTTCCTTTAGAAGAGTGTTCAACTATTCTTTTCATTTGCTGAAAGCTTTACTTGATATTTAACCTCAGATACAGCTTCCTGAATATCATCCTATTTCTTACAGGAACATTTAATATCGTGCCTTCCTTGCTTTTTCATGTCATTCCAGTACTTGCTGACCCTTTACATGACTACTTTGCCAGTATGGATTTTTGAAATTTTTTTGCCTCTAATATAATATCTCCAAACTTGGATTGCTTTCCATGCTTTAAAACTCTTTTAAAAAGGATAAAACTTACTTTAAAATCTGTAAATCATAAAGAAATCAAAATCATGCATAGAATGAAGGCAAGTATTTTCTCCAGCCCAGTCTGAAGTAATGCTGTGAATGCTTGATAAGGGGTCAGTGTTTTCTGCTTTTGAATTTGAATTTCATTGGACTGTGACAGTCAGAGATCTGCTGGCAGTGCTCTTCCTAATGCACCCAGGATATCATTGGCCTTCTTGGCCACCAGGACACACTGCTGGCTTATGGACAGCTTGTTGTCCACCAGGACCCCCAGGTCCTTCTCTGCAGAGCTGCTTCCCAGCAGGTCAGCCCCCAACCTGTGCTGGTGCCTGGGGTTATTCTTCCCCAGGGCAGGACCCTGGGTTGGCCTTTGCTGAACTTCAGACAGTTCTTCTCTGCCCCTCTCTCCAGCCTGCCGAGGTCCTTCTGAAGAGGTGCACAGCACTCTGGGGTATCGGCCACTCCTCACAGCTTTGTGTGTCAGTGAAATCTTCACAGAGGCATCTGTCGCTTTGTCCAAGTCACTCATGAATAAGTCGAACAACACTGGGCCCAGTATTGAACCTTGAGGGACACTGCTAGTGACAAGCCTCCAACTAGACCCTGTGCCACTAATTATGACCGTAATAATGTATTTTAAACCTTAAATATTCCATATGTTGACAAGCAAGCGACCTGGGATAGAAAACATCTGCTTATTTTACCTGAAAAAATTTTCTTAAGGATTTTACTGAGTAAAAAAGAACAGAAATGTTTGTACTTACTGCTTTTCCTATCTCTTTTTTTGGGTGAAGCAAAGGATAAACTAGACTACAAAAATTACTTTCTAGTGATGCAGTGCATATAAGCTAGCTGGCTCATGCTCTTGGATACAGATCAGGCAACTTCCATCTCTAGTCTGTGGTTCATATACTGGTAGGGTTGTTAAAGGTTGCATATTGTTGCTCTTTGGTCTCTGAGAAGCAAGTCAGATTTACCTCAGTTCCTTGAAAACTGCTTTCTGAACCACTGGTAATCAATGCATTTGTTAATATTTGCATTAGATAAAGTCTAGTATTGTCCTTAGTTAGATGTGTGTTACCTATCACCCTTACTGCTAGCAATCTGACAGTCTCACGGTGACCCTTATATCCCATTGGGGTGCCCAGGGATTGAATTCCCAACCTGTAGTTTGCCCCTCTTGAGGGTAATACAGTAATTTTACAGTTCTGTAGAGCAAACCTTCCCCGCAGAGCTTCCCTAGTTGGGTTTTTGCTTTGTCTTCAAGCCTAAAAACTCCAAAGGCTGTATTTGATCGTAAGATATGCAGTTCCAACAACATGAGGGTCAGTTTTAGTTGAGACTTCCGTATGCCACGGTGGTAAAAAACAATAGCAGTGATTTGTGCTTTCTGGGGTTGTCCACTTTGCCTGTTACTTTCCTTCTGTCTGAGTAACTAATTCAACCCTGTATTTATAGCTCCCTTGTGTTCTCTGGGAAGTCAAACAAGTGAAATTATTGGTCACTTGGCCAGCTGCATCATGATACAGTTTTTATTTCATGGGGAAATAGCAAATGTAGATAAAACTTCTTACAGAGGTTTGCTCTGAAAACAGTCTGTGCAGAATTGCAGGCCAGCCAAAGCAAGGGTGGCATTTTCAAAATCTGCTGTTTGGCATTTCTTAGAGTATGGCATTTCTTTATCTGGTATTCACATTGTCAGAAGTTTGTATCATAATATTGCAAATTAAGTGGGCCAGTGTGTCTCAAGCCTGAATCGGAGCCTCCATGGGGGTAGTATGTGTGTATATATAGTAACAAAATAATTCTTGGTAGGTATCTATTGTCTTATTTATTCTAATATGCTAAGCTGAATGTCTTGAATGTAAACATTGGGGATTTTTAGTTATTGTATTGTTAATTTAGTTCTCCTTTTTGTACCTTTCTGTCCTGAAACGTGCAGGTGCTGAGTGGCTGTTCTGCCCTTTCTGCATTCCCTGTTTTACTGACTGCTTCCTCCCTTGCATTGTCCTTCCTGGAAGCAGACATTATTTCATTTTCTACTTTGTTTTCTGTGTCCATCTCAGCCAGTATACAGTGCCTTCAATAGCTGTCCTAAGTGCCACTAGCTGAACATTGTATGAGTGTCCCCACTGGGGCAGCCAGCAGATGGGGGTTCAGGTGGTGGCCTTGTGCTGGAAGTTAAAGTGGGTGTCCTACCTTTGCAAAATAATGTGGTGGAATTTCCTCAATCTCACAAAAGGATTAGGGATGCACAGTCTCTATGAGTCAAACAAAGACAGTCCAGGCAGTCCAGCAAAAATTATATAAATGCTTTATTTTCTCAGTATCTGTGACTAATTTAAGGTCACCAGTATTCCTCAGGTGGACAGAAATGTTCTATAATGGTGTGTAACTCACAGAGGTCGTATGGTTGGACTTGATGACTGGGATGACAATAGTTGGGTATTTCAGATAGCAAAGTAGTCCCACTTCAGCAGTGAAATGCCCAGCTGTACCATCTGTCTCCAATCCACCTTATAACTCAGCTTAATTACATTAGTGCACAGCTATTATCACCTGGGAGATCATAACAGATTTGAAGAGCCGATCTATGCTTCTACTGAAGTTTCGATTATTTTTAGTTCCTCGTGTTTGAAAAAAATAATTAGGGTTGAAGTATTGTAGCTTTTAGAAAAATAATCATGCTTGGACAACACTCTCTGATGCTTTCCTTGTGAATTTTAAGGTCTTTTCTGTTCACGTTGCTGACAAAAATCAAGTTTTACTGTATCTCTTAAAGGGTGGAGTTCATCTCCTTAGAGAGGGCTTGCACAAATTTTGTGCTGCAGTCAGGTTCTATCTAAGACTTGTTTGCTGGACCTTTTACAGTGATTTCAACTAATCAGGTTCAAGCTAAATTATAGTCTAACCTGTAAAATCATGAAGAAAGTCACTGGTCAGGTTCTGATAATAAACTCTCCACCATGAATGCTAATGATGATGGTCAGAACCCTGGAATAATGTTACTTAATTGCTGTGCTGTATGAGTTTGAATATCTGACGAGCAAAAAATGATCTGTCACCTTGGTATATTTGAGGTAGACAGACTTAGTATATTTGATATGGGCAGATCCTCTGTGTGTGGTCGTGAGACACCATTATTTTTCTGGCACTTCTCAGAATAGACTCCAGAAACTGAAGAACTTGTGTTACCTCCTTCCTCTCGTTAACTAGCACAGTTTTATATAACAGAATTTATATTACATTTTTAAGAGTTTTCTTTTAAAATTTCCTAGTAGGGTTTTTTTTTCTTGAATAATTTTTTTGTGATTAATATATGCATGTAAAGTTATAAAATTATATTTCGCTATTATATGAACACTTGATCAGGAATTTTTAACCACCAAATTGGGAAGATTGAGTATAAGGGAGTGTGTCTGTCACAGTCACTTCACTGGCTTTTTCCAGCAATATATTGCCCTGGGGGTATTCCTGAACAAGATACCATTTACAAGGTGGAAAGATAGTATAGGAATTCCTAAATAACTGCTGTGAGAAAGCAAAGTAGAGCTAGTTATTCTGAGTTGGAATGGTTTTCAGTAGTGTTTATGGTCTCCTCTGTTTTGTTCTGTTGTTTTGTTGGTGGTGGTTTTTTTCTTTAGTTTTGTTGGGTTTTATTTAGGGGGTGGTGTTGGGGTTTTTTTAATGTAATCTCTTGGTGTTCCTTAATTTTGGATATTTTTAAGAGGAAGACAGACAAGAAAAGCCATAGGTTCTGTTACAGGGTTTCCATATCTCTGCATCCAATATTTTTCTCTCAGGTAAAAAATGACAGACGGTATTTTAAATCTGTTTTACATTTGGGGTGTTTTGGTTGGATTTTCCCCCCCTCAAAACTTCTGACAAAGATGTACATGGTCTCTGAATTCATACAGCACTGATGATGCATTGATGGATGTCAGTGAGTGTTATTTTTGTTCTTAATGCATGAGGTTCATCTACAATGAGCTTCTCATACACAGTCCAAAAGTGAATGTAAATGTGGAGGTTTTTGAAATGGTCCTGATTTATACCATCTGCAATGTAGTTTTGTCAGATGTTAGTGAAATGAGCATTAAGCTCATGTACTTTTAGTTTAATGTAGACTAAATAGCAGAGATTTTAAATCTACTGCTTTTTTTTCTTGTGGGAAAATACTCCACCATAGATGCTCAAACCGAAGGAACTTCCAACTAAGCACAGTTATTGCATGTATCTTATTTTTAACAGGAAGGAACCTTTCCTAATGGTGCTCATCAGTGATTTGCTAGAAAGAGGGGGAACTATATTTTTCTTGGTATTTTGATCTTATAGCAGAATGGTTGTTCATCTTTAGCTAGAATAGTTGTCTCTCCTTTCTTTATTACAGTGTTTTATCTGTATGGGAACTACAACAAAGTGAACTCTTTTTTCTTACAAAGGAAGGTGATGAAAGTACTATTTTATCCTTTGCTCATCCTTACCAACATTCAGTTTTGATTTATTTTTATTTCACTTGGACTTGCCCCTGCATTTATAGGGAGTATGTATGGGCAATTAAACAGAAATATCTTACAGCCTAACTACAGGATGACCATTGACAAGAGACAGTGGTAGTAATGTGGATGCTATAAAGGAATTTCCCTTGATGGAAGTGAGTGTGGCATAACTTTAAAATTATTTTTCTGTGGAAACAGCTGTCTTTTCTGTGAAAGAGCTTTTGGGACTTGAGAATCCTTGTGAAGGGAAAGGAGTCAGAAGCACACCATAAACCTCACTGTCACACTGTTGTCTGCGAGATGGGAGATGAGCAGACCTCCACAAATTTCCCTTCCAAGAACATAATAGTGTGCAGCTATCTTGTGCATATGGGTGATTAAGTCTTAATTTTTTCATGCCTTAATTATTTTCCTTCAGATTATAACCAACTATTTTCTTTAATAGCCCTTGAAGGAGTAGTTAACAAACTTATTCAGATGAGAGCTGGTAGCTAGATGCCAACATCTTCCCATCCATGTTAGACTCATATCACCTGTTATTCCTCTCTCACCTGCAACTTTCTGTTCAGACCTGTCAAATCTTCTGCTGCCCAAACATATGGATGGGATGTACTTTGGATACAGCTAATTTCTGTTGGTGTGTTTTTTTTTTTTTTTAATGTCCCCCACAGCTGTGGTTCTTTGAAGCTCTCAATGGTGAGTCCAAAGTGAAAAGAGTAATTCCTTTAGAACTGCAAGCCACTTTATTCATAGGAGCATTATACTTCTTGTCTGGTACCCGTGAGGAGTCTTGGGGATGTTTTCCTCTAAAGTAGGCAATAACACATTTTGTGTTCTGTGAACAAATAAAATGGTTATGTGGCAAATCCTTGGGACTAATAGACTTTGAGGGTGTATTTCTTAAAATGAAGTGTAACACTTAAGGAAGGTAAGATTTGTAAAGATTTAGAGGCTTTCTGAGTCCTCATCTTGTCAGTTTACTATCAAGGCCCCTAAATGTATTCAGTGAGATGTTGACAGTCTAGGTATTTTTAAGACGACATCTTACTCACACTAAAGGCATTCCTTCCTCAAAGTAGCTCTCAAAACAACTTCTTTTGCCATTGTCTGTTTGCCAAAAAATTTTCCTCAAGCTTTTAAAGATTAGACTGGCATCCGTTGGGGATTGGATGCCAACCACATGATACCTTTCAAAAATAGGTGTATGTGGTGGGTTGGCTGCCAGCCTCAAGATACCTTTTAAAAATAGGCATGTTTGTCATTCAACTGCAAAGCAAATAAACAAAACTTGCTGGGGAGCATCAACATTCTTCCCAGTGGGTGAGCAACAGTGCTACTTGCAGAGGGTACCAGCCGCTCACACACAAAGCGAGCACTGGGGGAATGGATACCTCCCCTGCACATACTCGGAGGGTTATTGCTGCTGAGCTGCACTGCTCCTGCCTGGCCTTTTCTCTTTCTGCAGCTGCACAGGTGATCTGAGTCTTTGTCAGCCTGATGTATGCCCTGAGCATTATGAAAACAAACACTATGGAGAAAGGGGGAAAAAATTAGAGCAAGTGTACCCAACAAAATGGCACAGAGCTTCTAATGTATCCCCACATTGTCCTTAACTTCAGAGCCTCACCTGAGGTGTTTGAGTTACGGATTTGGAGTCGGGTTTCCCATGAAAGCCACAGAGAAGTCTGTGGTCAGAAGAAGGTGCAGAGTTGGACCTGGACCTTTCATCTCCATTAAGGGCAGCACTTTGTTGCTGGTCCAGGCTTACCTCTGGTTTCAGTTAGCACAAGGCTAGGTCCCCAGGTGACAATGCTTAGCTTATTGACAGTGTTATACCATGAAATCACATTGTAAGCTTAAAAAAAAAAAAAAGTCAAAACTCCTTTTCAAAGAGCGGAACAAGCAAGATGACAGCAGCTGCAGAATAATACACTTCTTTCAATGAAAATGTAGGATCCTGGGATAAAGGATGTACAAGTAGTAGTGGAAAGCTGTGCCAGTGGCAGCAGCCGAACCCCTGGGGGCTGCGAGCAGCTGCTGTGCCCTTGGTGCATAGCACCACTGACCACAGCTTGTCCTGAGGCAGGGATAGGGATATTACATGACGTCTGTCCCTCAGACATCTGGAGGCTGCTCCAGCCCTTCTAGGAGGAGAGCTCACTTTTATTATTTAGACTAGAGAAACACGAAAAATTTGGATGGTGTTTTCTGTCTCGCAGAACTCATTTGCCATTCATTTACCCTGTCTGTAATCTGCAGCCCCTATTGTGAGTTGGCAGTTTTTCTCAAGAAATGTAAATGCTATTATAGATTTGCCATTCTTTAGCTGCAGCACGATGTTTGTTATTAATAGTAGTAGTTTCTTCTCAGTAATAATAATTCCTTGATGGGTATCATACCTAGGAAAGTGACAGCTCCACATGCAAACGAAGCACTTCCATCTGGGTGTAATGTCAGTGGAAACAAAAAGTCAGAGCTCCGCAGGTGTGGGAGAGATAGGGAGTGTATCATTAGAGAATGCAGTAGAAGACAAGGAGGGTAGGAAAGATGGGTGATGCCAACTCGCTGTCTGCCACATGTGCTGCTTTTTTGTCTAGTATTATTAGTAGGAAAAATACTTACATGATGCTCTTTGTGTGATTGAATTAGTTTAAATGGAGAGAATTATCCTGACATTATTGTAATGGCAAGAAATAAAGTTCAAAAGTGAAGGTGAAAGTAAGAACAATTGCAAACAATCTGCAGCTTGAGAAATTAGGAGAGAGAAAACTTCGATAACCTTTATTTTAAAAAATACTAATATTTAAAAGACAGTTAAATGTTTCATTGAACTAAACATATGCAGAACCATTTAGAACTAAATATTGGTTAAAGGTAAAGTATAGTGAGAAGCAATAGCTCATTACCTACAACTCTACTGCTTATTCTGGGTGCCTGTTCTAACTCTTAAATTATATTTTAGTTACAAAAATCCACTTCAGTGAACTAACTTCAGTTAGTTAACTAATGAATGTACAGAGTTGGCACAGGTTCCTCAAGGATTTGATAGGGATGTGTATTCATGCACATACCCATGTTATATGTAAGTAATGTATATACTCGTATTTGTATGTATGTGTATCTGATTTCTCTGTGCTGTAGAGGGAGAGACACTGAAATACAGTAGCATGTAGAGGTGGTCATTGTTTTCTTTGGTTTTTGTACTTCAGTGTTTCATTTCTGTTCCCCACTGCACACCCATCTTTTTTCTTTGATAGATATACTTACACATTTCTTCACCTCTGTGGCCTGTAATTAATAAACTATAGTGTGTACCAATGTGTTCCACCTACTGTATGCACATATTTATCCGTGCTTGTAACCATGAGTAAAGATCAATGTATTTATCAGGGAGTTGCATAATGGGACTATTTGATAGAGCAAATAGGTGATGCTCAGTGCTTCCCGGTAGATTGTCCAGTCCCTTTTGCCAATGCTTTCTTTTAACCTTTATACGTTCCTTTGAAACGTTGAGTACTTTCCTAAAAGCATAGGATTGAAAAAAGCCTTTGGATAGACTGAGTCCTGTACTCTGCTACTGTAGGCAATAGCCTAATCTCTTTTGTTATTCTCTCCTGGGAACAGTTAGGTCTTTTGCTGTCACTGCTTGGAAGGTGGAACTATTTCAGCAGTTTCAATAGCATTAGAAATGCGCTATGATTTATCTGGGGAGGGAAAGGCCAGCTATTCCATATGCTTAATGGAGTTATAATGCATCACATCATGTGCACCCTGCAAAGACGTCAACTTCACTTGTAATTGCAGAAATGCTCATGCCGGGTACAGAAACGTGGCTCTTCAGGTGTAGCAAATTGTGCTGTTATCAAACACTGGCATGGAGCATTCTCTGCTCTCTGTTGCTGTGACAGTCCATCTGCAGGCACATCTCCATAGCATATGTGAAAATGAATGCTGGAGAAGACCTCTATCTTTAGAGCATATGCCTCTCCCCAGTAAAATGGATGAAGGATCAGAGATTTTAAAAAGATGAGTCACTGTGACTCACTACAGTATATCCATAATAAAATCTATCTAAATTTGGTAAAGAACTCTAGGAACTAATTGGCCTAGTTACTTACCCCTTTTATTTTTTTTGTAGATGTTTGTCCTTTGCTTCTCTGGCAATTATGTGCTGTATGTACAGAAATAAGATTTCAGTAATGACTGTTGTATGGTGTTCTAGATTAAGGACTTCTGCTCTTGCAAAACTGATTGGTGTCGTATTTTCAGTCATCTCCTTCAAAAACTGTGATGAAGTTAGGAATAACAAAAGCTCTCAGAATACTTTGGATTTTAGTGGTCTTGTGTTGTGTTAGAAAATAAGAAACAATTAATAAAAGTGTCAATAGAGTGTAATAAATTTAGATTACCAGACCTGGTTTCTATTGGGAAGAGATCACATTTACTATAAATCACACATTTGCTACTCCAAAATTGCTGTTACTCAAAATTTCTTGTCTAAAATCTTAATAGATAATAACATAGTTAGCAGCAGTAAAGTATGCAATCAGTTCTTGGGTAGAGTTTCTAGCACCTTTAGGATTAATTAAATTTAATTCCTGAAAATCAATTTGGCAATTAAGCCAGAGATATTGAAGGTCCTGAATGCTGCACTTTTGAGACAAATTTCTTTGCCACTATTCCTTTTACAAAAAGGAGCTCAAAGAAAGCATAAGACTGACTCAAAAGCTCACTGAACTTTGTGGAAAGCATCTTGTTTAGGGGAAATATGTTGGCCTTTACATTGTACTTAACATCTCAGGCCAGGAGTTCCTTGAAGTTTTATTCATGGGAGATCATATCCCTCATAAGATAGTGGTTTAGAAGCTGATTAACACCTGTGATGCTTTTTTTTTTTCCAAGAGCAGAATGATCAAAATTTGTATTTTTTATAGAATTTAAAAAACCCACAACCAACCAATCAACCAGCCAACAAGCAAAAATGGCTAGTCAATACAGAAAGGCTGTGTGGACCACAAATGGTCCACGGACAGCTTACTTTCGTGCACCAACATTCTCGCTCTTTTGAATACAAGATAAAACAGTTCAGACCTTCAGTACTTGTGTGAATATGCTAGGTAGAAAGCAGAGAACCATAAAGGCAGAAGTAAAAATGGGTCCTCTGTGAGTTGAAGCTGTTAGTGAAAGTAATGATATCTTTGCATTTACGGGTTAGCAGTAAAATTCCTCTTTGCAGAGGGGTAATTCAAGCTTATGCATTATTTAAGTGTGCTATCAATGGGCCATGTTTTCATATGCTTTACATCTGAGCCAACATAAAAGCCAAAAGTCATCTTGTTGCTTAGGGCAATCTTTCCTTTCTTTATCTCTTCTTCAACGTCTTAAGTGTCTAAAATGAAATAGGAAATACTGAAAGCAGTTGTGGACTCGGCACCTGTAGTCAGATGTTAAATGTGAATTATGGCAGCATCTTTAAAATGACCTCATAAAATAACAACAATTGCTCTGTGTTTAAATGAGTTGAATTTTCAAATTACAAATTCGCTTCCATATGAGGCTGTTATCAGAAGGCATATAAAAATAATTGTCTCACTTTCATTTCTGATTATAAAGCAATAAGTTTATTTTGGAAGTTACTAATTTGTATCTAATTGAGATGGATGGAGGCTCTAGTTAATCTCGTTTACATTCAAATGTATCCTTGGATGTTTTATCAAATCTAAACAAAAGACAGGTTGTACAGAATTTGAATTAAAATTTTCAAGTTTTATCAAGATTCCTGTTTAAAATAGGAGAGAAACAAAACACAACAAGGTAACTGTTGTCACTTTGCCCATAATTTGTATTACAAAATGAATTTGTATGTCTAATCTATAAAATTGTGTGTTTATCTCAAATCTTTGCCAGACTAAACAGGGCAATTTTAAGACAGGTAGCAGCATTCTTAATGGTGCTAGCTAAAGCATTAATGTTATTTGAACAACTAGTTCTCTTTTTGTTCCTAAATTTTGTCTAGTAATTTATTCTGGTATGATGCAGAATTGATTTGGTATGATCTGTGAAATGTGAGCAGTGTCTAAGTGTTCAAAGATCTGGTTTTTAGTGGTGATAAGTACCTTCTACTCATTAATAGTCATCATTAGCCTTAGCAGCTCCCATCTTCTAAAGGTGAAGACTTTTCAGTGTTATCCTTGAGTTTTTCTTCACTTCTTTCATAACATTGTTAGGCATTGCTGGCAACTACAGTCATCATTGCATTTTGCCTCAGGGTGGATGAAATTATGGCTCTGTGCATTGGATTTTTACCAAAATGAAAACAAAATTTTGACAAATCTGTGCTATTGTTGTTTAGGTGGAAGGGACAAAGTGAAGCCTCCAACAAAGTGCATCTGCTTGCATTGCTATAATTGAATATTTTATTTACTGCTCTTCCAACATAAGAATTTTTTTTAAAAGCTGTGTGTGATATAATCCATCTAGGGGCATGGTATAATTTGCGCAACTGGAAATAGGACTGGTGACTTAGACTGCAGCTGCAAGGTTATAGTTAAGTAAAAGCAAGTGTTTTTCTGCAAAATCTCAAATGGGATTCTTCTAAGCTGTGTAACAACAGAGAGGTGATTTGTCATACTTGCTTCTCCCCACAATCTTTACATATGAACGAATAAATGGTTTTCCTGTGGTTGTTTAATGGTTCAAGGGTTGATGCTTCGGGTTGGTGAGCTCCACTGATAGACGTGTTCTTAAGTTCTGGCCTTGACACTCTGCATAAGTGTAGCACTCACTAAATCAGTATAAGATCATCCCTCAGCTGTCAAGTTTTGGGTTTCGGTATGCATATTTATATCCTAGTTCTGAAAACGACTGCTGATTTCCTTGTGAAGCAGGAAGGGTCTGTCTACTTAGAGCTCATCTTGGGACTGGAATCTTTAGGAGGATCAGTCCATCTCTGTAAACAGCAAAATGTGTCACAGGAAAATTAAATAATAATTGTGTGTCTCTTTCAGATGATTAATTATCTATTTAGTTTTATGAAAAAGCATCATTAGAGCTGGATGTTTATTAAGTAGTTGAAATAACACTCTACTAATTGAGTATTTAATATATGTTTACTTTGTTTGCATACTCTGTGTCTCAGTAAAATAGCTGGGGGGGGGAATTTACTTGTGTGTGAATATAAGGGCCCCATATATATCTGCATGTTTTTGAAATAAAACTACTTTGGAAAAAACTAATTTGGATTTTAAGAAAAAGTCACTAACAGAAGGTAAATGGTTTTACTGCCAATTTTTGCTTCAGGCAGTAGGATGACATGCTTTTTACAGTTTTATACTGAGGTCTCGAGAGATACTGTATTTGTTAAATTGGTATTAATTAAAAATGAGAGCGCAATTTGGTAGGTTTAGACTTGATTAGATTCTCTAGAAAAGCCCAGATAGCTCTTCTGTGGAAAGAAGAGCCTGAAGCTGCTTTGTATTCCTTTTGCACTCAGTAGCAAAGCAACTTCCCTGTGAAATTTCTATTTTTTAATAATTTGAGACTCTCAGGGGTTGTTTTGAGTATGAGTATTCAATGGGAGTATTTAAATTGTGTGCAGAGCATGCTACTTTATTTGAAGTCAGCAAGAGGTGATGATTTGATGAAGAGTCTGACAGTCTCTGAGATTACAGTGGGGGAATCATTTGAGGGAGTGTTGGATAATCTGTGCAGGGCTTCCTGTTTGCGGCTTCTGTAATGGAGTCCTGCATTCCAGTGTTCCCTATGATTTTATTGAAAGTGTTCAATGCCTTCCAAAAATGCCTGATGGTGAGAGATTGTGCGTTTCCTGACAACCGTGACAAAACGATTCCAGCTGTTCTTGAGAGGTGCCTAATGCTGGGCTGAAAATTGCTATTCTGTGCATCTTTAGGGTTTAAATGCAGTGATATTTATTTGGCGGTATTGTTTAACTGGTTCTTGTTAAATAGCTGTTAGCGCAACATGCAGTTTTGGTAATGCTGTTTTTGTTTGTAATCTTCTAAGGTTGTGCTGGTGAGATGGAACGAACCTTTCCAGAAATTAGCAACCTGCGATGCAGATGGAGGAATATTTGTTTGGATACAATACGAAGGCAGATGGTCTGTGGAGCTTGTGAACGATCGTGGGGCACAGGTTGGTATGCGTGTTTTCTCTGCAGTCAAGAGTGATCAGGTCCTCAGAGGCCAAATGAAGAGGACAATGAAGGGTACTTTATACCTTTCAAAAAGCACAGGAGAAAATGAAACATTTATTTATTGAAAGGAATATGCAAGAATGCGCTAATAGTTGGCCTGTCTCATTCTGTGCACTGCTGCTGTTTATTAAAACAGTAAAAAAATCCTACATGGCCCATATATCTATTTTCTTGTCTTTGATATGTTAAGGTAAGCGACTTTACATGGAGCCATGATGGGACTCAGGCACTTATCTCCTATAGAGATGGATTTGTGCTGGTCGGTTCAGTCAGCGGACAAAGACACTGGTCTTCAGAAATAAACTTGGAGAGTCAGATCACCTGTGGCATATGGACTCCAGATGACCAACAGGTAATGAAAATGGGACATTTAGGGGTGTCAGTTGGGTTGCATTGGTAAGCCATAGAATACACCTCTTAAAAAGTTGTCAAGTAAAATGGTCACGTGGTAAGATCAGTTTCCATCAAAACTGCTGCTCCCACTGATAATGAAAATTTAATTCATCCTGTTGTTCTTATTAGGTGAATATGATAGTGTACCAAGTTACCCATCATCCCTTTTCACCCTGATTCACACACAGTCTTACTTAAAGTTAGTTGTTTGAGACAGGAATCTGTTAATTGTACCCTTAATTTGTTATTACAGCTATCTTATAAATGCATTTGAGCAGAGATATAGCCTGGACTCTTAAACATCTGACTGATAATTTCTGTGTAGATTTGTCCAGTCTGCACTTGCAGCAAAAGCAATTCCAGCAGCAGATATGGTTATGTTTTGCATTCACATAAGGAAATGGATCTGTTTGAGTGTTGGAGAGATGTCTCAACCTTATGCAAACAATGTAATTTAAAAGAAGGCCTTTTTTCCAACCATTGAGTCCAAATGTTGCTGAGCTTTGAAAAATTCCATTTAAAAAATCTTCTTTACCATTTTTCTAAAGAATTATAGGATACTGGACACATCACTGTTTACAGCGTGTCTGGGGCTTGGCCACGGGTTTCATTTGCAGGATTTACACCGGTCCCTTGCCTTTCACTGCTGAGCTGACTGGATTGGTCCTTCCTTGCGCATGCGTGGTTGTGTCTGTGGGTATAATTCAGTGCTGAAGGAAATTATGGGAGTAGAATAGTGCAAAGCGAAACTCTGTTATGATCACAGCTGGATTGTTTTCCTTTCTTCATTTTACACCACCATGGAAAGATGCTGGTTCAAGAGTCAAGGTACCACTGAATTTAGAATACTGTAAATTCATCCAAGGTAGAGTTATTTTGGGAATTGCTAGTGAAATATAATAGCACTAATAACATACATTTCTGCAGCAGCATCTAATAATTCTAGAGTGCTCTGCAAAGAATAATGAATTAATTATTGCAACACTGCTTTTTAAAGCCAGGGAGTCTAACTGCCTCTTTTTGAATCTAGGGAAATGTAAATCTTGACAATAAATAATTTACTTGAGATCAAGAGGAAGAGACAAGCAGCAGAAGTAGGAGGGGAAGCTAAGATCTAATAGCTCTCAGTCCTATGTTTTAAACATGAGGCTACCCCATTTGTGTGATGCTCAGTTGTTGCTGCTGTATTTGGAAATATCTTCACTTGAGTGTTTAATTTGGAGTGGCTGACTGCCTTTAATTCAATTTAGCCAATATGTTTGTACTTTCTAATCTGGATGCTCCATAAGTGGTTATTCCAGGAAACAAACACTTGTTCGGTGTCCAGATAAATGCTTTCGAACATAATGGCCAATTCCAGCTATGTGAAAATGATTTACTTGACTTACAGACCCTGCTGCTGACAAACTCACTGAAACAGAGACCCAAACCAGCCACGAGCTTGATGTTGCTCTGCACGATTCGTCCTAACTATGTGATTGTAGGGGTTTGCATGTTAAGTGATGATGGATCTTTGTACTGTTCTCCAGAGCTGGTGGAAAGAAGCGATCTTCTAAAATATATTTAGATGTATTTGCCTCTGGAGGCGCAAGGAAACATGAATCACAGAGGTGCTGGGCGAGAGACTATGCTCAGTTCAAACTAAAAATAGCAAACAGGGGCGGGGGGAAGGACATTGCATATTTTACACATAAATTAGTGTTTATGGAAATGGATACTCTTACTAGCTTATTGCCTTACCTAATTTTTCTCCTGATTAGTGTATGTGCAAATGAGAGCAGAATACTGTTCTAGTCTAGAGTAGCTTCAGCATCTTCCCCTATTGCTTAAGGTACTCTGCTTGTTAGTACAGTGACTGAAAGATAAATGCCGACATTTAAATTTATATTTTTCTACTGTTCTTTTTGTTACCCCTCTGGCATCATGAAGGTTGCTTGTGAAAGTATGCCTGGAAAATATTACACTCCATGATCCCATGACCTTTAACACAATTATCTTTAAAAGTTACATTTACAAAGGGATTGTACTGTTCAGTATCAATTTTCTGTTGTCCTAATAGAAATTTGCTCGATACAGTCTGTCTGTTCACCTCACTCTTCACTTTTCTTAACTTTCTCCTTCACTCCTTTCTGCATGCATCCTCCTGGTTTCTTCTGTCTCCTCCATCTTTTTTCCTGTCTGTCTCTTCAGCACCCATAGGCTGTCACCTCTGTCACTCCTTGCTATGGCTCTGTGGCAGCTCTGCAAGAGTAGGGTAATTTCCTACCACCACCTTTTTGCTGGAGACAAGAAAAGGTTGGAGTTGCAATATTGGCAGCTGTTGTCTTGTTTGACAGTGTGTGTGGCCTCTGGGTTTGTGTCCTTACTGTGCTTGAAGTAAAGTACCTTGGAGGTAGTGGCTAATGCACAGCGATGGGATGAGGGCTAGAGAGGTGGCCAGGGTGGACTACAGTGCTGCTGAAATTGAGCATGTAATTGTATATTTTAACTGATTTGGTACATACGCTGTCTTGATTAAGTTATCGGCAGGTTTTATTAATATTAGCCAAAATTGTTCTGCATTTTCTTTTAGGAAGAGAGTGTTATCATTCTTCTTGTGGTTCAGTTGTTTTTCAGCTTTTTTGAGCTCTCCTTGTCTGTTGGGGACAAACTTATTTTGAGTCACATGGTTGATGGCAGTGCTTTTTCTCAGCATCATCTGTCTCAGATGAACTTCTCATGAACGTCATCGGCAGATTTCTGCTGTAGTTCACACCCAGATCTTGAGTCTGGACTTGGAGCTATGGGCTTCTTCAGCTTATTCAATACACAGGCCTTTTGAATGTGATTCTGCATGTTTATTGTATAGGACTAGAAGTCAGTTTTCTCACTTCACTGTGTGTCTGTAGGCCTGCTCATTTAGTCATTTCCTCCTCCTGTACCCTGTAACCAGAGCACACATCTGGCCAAGACAGAGCCCCATTGGGCTCTTGGGGATATACAAATGGAAGATTTTATAAGGCTGGGTTGTCTGTATCTCAGGCAGAGTGCCACACTTGTGTTAAACTTGGATAGATGGGATTACTCAGGAGTGAGACTTACCATGCACAGTTTTAAATTTTTTTTTTCAGGGCTACAAGAGGCTGTAGGAGTCGTGTGGAGTATTTTTCTGGTGAGCAGGCTCACTTAAGATCATGTAGGGATGAAAAATATATTTGAAATGAAAAGGAAATTTGAAATATCAGAGAATGCTGTATCCTGTCTTGAGATAGTTCTGTGGTGTTGTCCCATGCTTGTTTTCAAAGAGGGACTGTACATACCAGGCAGATTGAGGACTTCCTAGGTGAGAAAAACTTGACTTTTGTCTAGCCAAATGGTTTATTTATAACTATAGAAGGAATGTCAATAAGTAATTGACGATTTTTCCTAAGCCCGCGTGTCATAAAAAAATCTTTCCAGTGCTTCATCTCCCTTCCTGTGTGTTTGCTGAGCTCGCAGTGGCTTTTTTCTATCAACTTCTGCTGCCCTTAGGCCACCCTTTCCCTCTCCTTCTCCCAGATTTTACCCATTAAAGAGATTATCTTTCTTTATGATGGAGAAAGTGTCAGAGAACTGGATGAGAACTGCAGAGGCTCTGATTATCCTTTTGTTTATAGCAATATAGTGTAACTCCTTGAACTTCCCTGGGGTTGTTTCTGGTGCTGTGTGTGAAAAGGGAAATCACTCTCCAATAGAGGAAACCCTCAATGAAAATGAATTAATATATTTTAATTCCTGGATATCCCAAGAGGTGCTAGTAACCTATATTTGTTCCCTGCATCTCTGCTAGTACAAATTATTAGACTTTTCTGACAGCTGTTAAGTGCCCATTTCTGTTTTCCCCCCTCCCCTTTTCGTGTTGTAAGCTTTTATTTGTGGAAATTCAGGGACTGGACAGGATTCTGTTTGGCTAGGACGTGACAGACTACAGGAATATGCGAACTTTGCCAGCATGCTTCCTTCTGTTTGCTTTGAAAATAAGCATATAAGCAGGTAGGCTAATTTGATTTGCATCCTGCTGGGTACAACATTAACTGTTGTACGTGGTCCCATTGCGATGCAACATGCACGAGTACTGAAAATGTGTAAATACAGGCCCCAAGGTTCAGCCTCTTCTGTGCCTAATCAGACAGAATTATGTTCCTGGTGAAACAGAAAAGCAGCACTGTGTTAGGAACAGATACCCTGTGCATTGAAGGGTCTTGGAAGAAAACAGTGACACCAGTAGCAGATGAACTGCGTTGTCTCAAACAACGCAGGGTGCAGGAGCTCTGTACATTGTTTTTTAGCAGTCTCTTGTAGCTTGCAGTAGCTGTGCAGGGAGGCAGTTTCTAGGCTGTTACTCACTCCTGCTCCCAGCACTCGCCATCCCTATTCCCATGGCAACCACAGAGACGCTTCAGCATCTTTTTTCTATGACAAGCAGGAGGCAGGGGCAGGCTTCAGCTCCTTCTCCCTGCCTGCAGTGCATCAGGGTGGAGCCCGGGACCCAGAACGGAGCTCCACGTGAAGAAGGGGATGCGTGTTGTTCCTGGGCCCAGCAGTGTGGTTGGGTGGGATCCGTGTGCTAGCACAGCACGTGGTGCCATGCATGTCCCTGAATAGGATCAGCACCGTGCTGTGCCCAGCAGCTGCTCTGTGTAGCCACAGCTCTCACAGGAGGTGGGAGCTGATTAACAAGAAGTGCTGTCAAATGGTTACCTGTGGCATCAGGTGTTTCATGAGCTGCTCTCTCAGAGTTCTTGGTTTTGGTATGGCTTTAGTCCTTGGAAGGAATTTTACCTGATAAATCCCCTTTAGTACAGTCTGCTTTTGGATCCCCCCATTTTCATCTGTGACCTATGATTTGCAGTTGCTGCCATCTTTTCAGGGAAATGGTGTTCTGAACAGCTCCTAAGCTGAAAGTAAGGATAGTAGCCTTACCTAGCTTCCAGAACACAGCTTAAAACCAAAGACTTTGTAAGTGTTTGAAAATGTTGCATCTGTTTGGGCCCTGCTGTCATCTTCTCACCTACATCTACATTTGCCTGTGGCTCTGAAACGAGACGTTTGTGCTTCCACCCACCCTCTTGTTTTCGTTTTATTCAGGTGCTGTAGCACATGTCTGATTCAGGCAGTCCTTGCTGTTACAGTAGTCACACTGATCAAGTTTAATTAGACATCTGGGTGTGTGGAAAAAAATCTTGAAGATGGCCTTCTAATGACTTGACAGAATGATGAAAGGGAGGTACAAAGGGGCAACTGGGGCAGTATGGGGAAAGTAGCTATTTACCTTAATTATTATGAATGAAAAGAAGGAAGGACAAAATGAAAAAGGTTACAGCCTGTAAAATTTGAAAATGTAAGCAATTATTTTGGTCTTTATTAGAATAATTCTTGTTCCTATTAAGGATTTTACAGATTCACATAAAGGAGCCTTAAAGATGACGGGGAATAACTACATTTTTGTGTCTTAGCATGCAAAAATGCATTGTTTTCTCCCAGCAATTCTGAATGTAGATACTATCAAATGATGGTTACAATGACTAGGGCCACTCAAAATTGCACTGTAAGATACAGCAGTTGAGGAAGATCTGCAAGCCTTATTTTCATTGATAGATGAATTACTCAGATTACTGGGAAAAACAGTTGGAGGCTTTTTATGGCATCGAAGACGTGTCATTAGTGAACTAGGCAGTTTATTCAAGGCGCAAGGACTGCAGACAATGGTCAAATCGCATATAAGCATTTTAACATTGCATGCTACATAACTGAGCAGCAGCATTAAAATGCAAAAAGAGGACAGGGGAAGGGAGACTTCAGTTGTCTTTCAAGATAAATCCATTTGTTATATAAAACAAATAGATAAGACCCATCACAGCTCAACTGTTTGATATTTTGGACTGGTTTTAGAAGCATTTCAAACCTTTGTGGCAAACTTGCTATTAAAATTAATGATTTCTGCTTACTTGTGCTAAGGAGTCTGTAAATATTTACTATACTATTTCAGCCTTTTGTAAACAAAATATGGGGGGGTTATATAAACTTAAAATGTTTAAGTATTTTTGCAGAGACTTTGTATTCCTGTTTTATATATTTATATGTGCTGGAAGCCAGTAACACTTTGTTTTTGCTCTTTGCTTGGGGACTTGATTTTTATGATGGTACATAATAGTGACAGATTTTGTGGGAAAAGTGATGTGAATTTTAAGTGCTATTTTGCCTTTCTTTCTCCCATCTCTTTTTATGATATTGTTTTCAAGCTGCATTATGCTGCTATTTCCTAAATAATAGAATTCTCTTTTTTTCCGTCCCCTTCTTTTCTGATATCAGAGTATAGTTGTATTAGCATTGTTTTTCCTTTGCCTTTTTGTCTCAAGTAGGTTTTTATGCATCATGCTGGTGAGAATACAGCTTCCAAAAAGAAGGAAGGAGAAGACTTAGCTGGGTGCACTGTGTATCATCTTGGTTGTGCTTTTCCTTTTTTCCTAGCAATGAGCAGCTACGCTGCAGATTTTTGTGCTCATATGAAGACTTTATAGGCTTTGCCTTGAGTTTTGGTGGGCATAGACAACAAAGATGTTCTCCTTGGAGCCTCTGGGGCTCATCCACAGCTTCAGGAGCTATGGTATCTCTCTGTGGGTTTATTCCAGACAAATTTTTCCTGCCAGAAAACCTAGTCTGTACTGCACAGTGACTGAGCGGGTAATTGGAGGAACAGAGCAATAAGGTGATGCTTCAATGTGCTTTCTTCTTCCCACTCGCTTCATCTGTGCCTTGCCTAATCTTTCCCTGGATGCTCTTCATCCAGCCTGTAGAGGCAAAGCACTGAGAGAGCTAACGAGATGGTGCCATTTGTTCTAGTCATGAGAGCTGTAACATGGGGGTTGTTTATGGGCTGACGGCATCATGGCTCGTTTTCTCAGTAGCTCCTGCAGTGTTTTGTGTCACGGCTGTTTCAGATGAGTCTTGCACAGAAATTCTTCTCTTAATGACTCTGTCTGAAAGGAGTAATACAACTGTTTTAATGTTTTGCTCGTCCTTGTAGACAGGGTGTTTGATGTTTGTTACTGCAAAAAGCAAATGCCTGAATGGATTTCTACATCCCTTTGGAAGCACAGTGTACTAGAATGTACAGATCAGCCTCAACAGTGTACCTTGTAACTTTCCCTATAACACTCAGGTCACAATATTGCTATTTTCGTTGACTGGAATCTGAAGTTTAAATGCTGCACTTTGTACCATGTCTTTGCCTCCCTCAGGAAAGAAGGATGTGGATGGCAGTGACTAGCCAGAGGTGGAGGGAGAGATGAAAACTTGTGCTATTCAGTTAATGTGTCCACTTAGCATTTTTCTACCCGGTGCTGTTTTACATTTTTGAAGCACCAGTGTTTGAGTCAGCAAAGTAAAGATGAGCGCAAATAGAAACAAGACCAGTCTCTGTGTGGGAGGTGTCAGGAAGAAAGAAGTCGTTTGCCTCTCCTCTCACCTTGCTGGCACTTATACAGAAAGATTTTGCTTATATAGCCTGAAGTCTCTAGTTCTTTGAGACAGGGAGTGTTGACTTGAACTTGTGGTTTTGAAAAGCTCTGTGCTATGCTTCAGCTTTGGGGCAAATAGTAAGAATGAGGTTTTGCAGTGCACCTCTGCAAGGGAGGAGCATGTGCTTATGCTGCATTTTAGGCAGTGTAGGGAAAAAATTGAACCTTCTGCAGGAAGGTGCTTTCTAAGGAGAAGTCATATGTAGGGTAGGAAAATTGCTTTAATTTGTTTGATCCGATTTTGAACTGGTCAGGAGAGGGTATGTGAGTGGAAGTTTAATTCTTAGAGAGTAAAAACTCTCCAAACTGTGAAGGTTTTACAGCATTTTTCAGGAAGAGTCCATTATTCCACTGCCAAAGCCACTTGGCTGAGAATACTTTGGCTCCAGCATCCCTTTGGTTCATCTGGAGCTGTGTGGTCTTTTCAGTTCAAAAGAAATGTAGCTGCCAGCGTGGTTGATTTGAACTTTATCATCACTGGTACTTAATCCATCAATTTTTGGGCATTAGTAAGAAGACCAGGAGCCAAATGGGGTCTTGAACTTGGGTCAGATGTCTTCAAGCCTGTGAATAGTCTGAAACCTTGGTGCAGGAAACAAGGATTAGAGTGATTGAATCTGGAGGAGGATATTTGTGGATTTCTGGACTAGGGAAAGCAAGGCCAAGTTTCACAGTAAATGGCAGAGGAAAGGTGATATTTTTGGAAAGTGATATCACATAGTCTTTCTGTTGATTTGACAAAAGGAAAGGAGATAGTACGCCAGGAAAGCGGGAGCAATATCTCTTTATTCTCCAAAACCTTTCCCATCAATGTTTCATCCTGCACGGATTCAACTTGAGCTCTCTGTTCTTTGTCCAGGAGCCCGTTTCTTGTCAATGTTCAGATGTTGAGGGATTGTTGGCAAGCTGAAAAGGGATTAATCCTTCCCTGCTTTCCTTGCTTTTTAAGAGAATAGTCATTCTTCTTCAGTGCCTCGTTCGGTAACAGTTTATTACTCAGCCTGACTCCACGATGAGTCAGTTACACTTGACCTCGCCCATTCCACGTATTTCCTGACCACGCTGAGTTACTGCTGTCTGCCAGCACCCAAGACCTAGAAGGAGACGGCAGAAGTTGAGGGACTAACTTCCATTAGTGTATAGCTTAACCCAGGGGCTTCTTGATTCTATATTATGAAATTCAAAACAGCAAGGACATTGCTTCTAAACTGCTTTGTATTGCATTTTCACTGGTTGAGAGCGCTGTCCTTGTTTCTAAGTAATACCATTTTCAATTAGGAAAAAAAACCAAACCATAAAACCCCAGCAGAAACTCTCAGACTTCTAAAGCTCTGAATGAGATTTTAGCTTCAGCAGTCAACATATCTTTCAGGAAATAACTAAAACCTGACTTGGGAATAATGAAGGAGATTGCCAAATGTATCAGTTGACTTCGTTTCCTGAGTGGTTGTTGGTAAAACTAATTGCATTTTCCCACCAAATGTTGTTTTAGTTGCTAAGTATAATTGTATATTTGTGAAGAGTATGTGTTTTCAGAGATATGTGTGTACTTTCCTGGTGGAGTTTTGTGAGGAATTAGAAACAGCACTGCTTGAAGAATATTCCAGAGTACTTCTGCTGTGGGAGTTCAGTGGTCCAGGCTTGGAGTCCTGTCCAAGTTAATTGCCTCAGAAGATGTTCTGTAGAAGGTGTTCAGCTGTTGGCTTTTTGTTCATTTTGCATGCTGCTTCAAATGTGTTTTTTTTTTCACATTTTAAGTAAATTGAGGTATATCATTAATACAGTAAACACTATATAGAAGGGCAACTCTTCACTTAAAAATCTAATTGCTATAGGATGCTTTCTTGAAAAATGTCTTGAGAGTCAAGAAGGAATATAGAAATGTGTGTGCCTGGAATACACAAGTCCGAATTAGTCCAGGTATAATTACAAGAATGTATAATAATCAGTCTTTCTGTGATTTACCAGAATGCTTTCAAATAACCTTCTCTTTGCCTGGACAATTGCTTCTATCCCCACATGACCAGAGAAGTTAATAGCTTGAGATCCTGGTTTTAAGACTGTTTATATTTTTGACTCCTGAAGTGGCATGCAAGGCTGTATCTCATTTACAGTCATTCAGCCACATTATGCTATTTTAGAGAGAAATAAAGCCAGTGCAGTTTGAATCCCCAGTTTTTAGTATTTCAGTATTTATTAAATGGATTTGTCACCAAGATCTCTGATTGATTTACTTTCCCTTCTCATTTGAGGGCTTTGTAATAGTTATCTAGATCCTATGGTCTTTGTAAAAGAGAGAATGAACAGGCCTGAAAGTAGATAACTAAGCCAGTGCTGCTTTTGAAAGGATTAATGGCCTCAAATGAGAATTTCACTGCTATATGTATGTTTATATATGCAGCTGGCTGAATGACCCTGGGCTGTACCAGCCATGTGTGGGACTGGTAACTCCTCATGTCCAAAGGAAACAGAAACTCTTCTTAAGATTTTTGGATATAAAGGCAGTCGGGGAAAATCTAGTGCTTTCCCCCTGAGCTTGGATGTGAATTTTAGTGATGTCTCTTTTTGCGTCAGTTCAATAAATCGTTTTACAGTGGCTGAATTTTTAATGGAAATAAAAAGTATTCAGCAGGAGACAAGCTGTCTCCCTCACTCTGCTTTTCTTCATTTCTCTCTGCATTTTGAGGTAAAAAGAGGGAAAGCCAGAAATATGACACTGAGAAAAAACAAACTTTCACTTTGTAATAATGTATCCTGAGAGGAGTTTGCTGCACTGTCTCCTTCTTTGTGATGGAGAAACAGTAAACAAGAAAAGCCCAAGGAATGCAAAATGCTAATACTACATTTAAATGGACTGCAAAATGTTGTAGTTAAGCCTTGGCAACACTGACATTCTTTTGTTAGGCTAATGAATGAAAATAATTAAAGGCAATGATTTTCCCTCTAGGGAAAATTGTTACTAAGCCTACCTGCATAAATAGAAGGTTGATCCATCATTTTGTATATTTATCACTTTATAGTTCAGTTAATTTTGAATCAGCAAAATAAATCTATCTCTATTAGTATGATGGCAGTATGGTGACAACTGTGAAGGCTGTTCCTATCATGAACACTAATGCTTGTTCAGATGACTAAATCAGAGCAAACAGAACTAATTCAGTTTCCTTGAACTGCTCAGCATCTTCTGACAGTGCAAAGAGTTGACCTTATTAGCATTTTTGCAAAGTGTACTTTCTGAGGTGCCTAGTTTTTCCTGTGGGGGAAGATGGGGGAGGAGACTGAAGAAGAAAGCATCAAGACAGGTCTAAATTTTGAAAAAGTGAAGGTCAGTGAAGCAAAACACAGAACGAGGCAGCTGCGAATGCAGAGCTGCGCAGGGCGAGTTGTTGGTGGCAGCATTGATACAGCCTGGTACGATGGCAGCAAGATTTCAGCAGCTGTGTGTGCCAAACAGACACACACACACGAAGGCAAAGAATGAAACAAAATGCTGGAAGGGCAAGGTTTGCCAACTGCGTAGGAAGAGGAATCTTTCAAACTTTGGAAGTACAACCCTGGAGAATGTTAAAAACCAAAAGCTAAAGTTTTTGTGAGCTCATTCGTGGTTTACTTGGTCACAAGATGGTGATAAGATTTCTGCCCTGGGCTACAAGACTCCTAACTGAGTCTAAGAAAATTAAAAGAGGGTCCTAAAACAAGTTAGTTTGAAATGCAGCAAATCCCTCTGTCTGATTGGTACATCCAAATATTATGAAAGATCTCGAATGTGCATAACTTAGCTTCTAGCAGAAATAATCATGTCTGTGTCCTTAGTCTTGAAAGGCAACTCTATTTTCCTGCATTACTTTTAGAAAGGGGTTTAGGAACATTCAAGAAATGTGCAAATAAGGTTTACATCTGCATCTCACAGCTGGTTTAGGCAAAAATTGAACAGGGAATAGCAAAACACCTGTTAACTTGTCTGAAAAACCTGGGTAGGATGTTTCTTCCAGAGGGAGATCATGATTCACAAGTCTCACAGAAATCTTTGCATGTGTCAGTAAAGTGATGAGTAGAAAAAAAAAAATAGCCGAAATAGTATATTAAGTTCTGAAAAAGTCAACACATTCCAATGCAAATAGCCCCCCCTTAGGATTTCCTGACAGAAATAGCTGCTTTGGCATTGTGGTGATAAATCCTCTGCATGGAGGAACTGGCAGGTATAGAAACCCCAGCAAATTGTGCCAATACGTATTGTACTTACTGTGTGTGGATGGATTATCAGGGCAGAGAACTGGCCAGGAATCAATCTACAGAGGGGAAGACTGAGGAGTCAGTTTTCACTTAAAAACATAGAGAGTATATTCGCCTTTGTCACACTCTGTTTTAAATTATTTTTTATTTCAAAATGCAGCTGCTTAATATATTTACCCTTGTGGGTTAGCAACACTTACAGGTTGCATACATTTTTAGTTGTATTACTTAGGGCTATAGAATGCTTGAGCATTTCATGTCCAGTAGACCTCAGTTTGCTGGACTGGCCCAGTAAAAATCTTCTAGGAGACATCCAACTCTTCGCTTTTCTAATGTGATCAGTCGCTTTCTGGAAAAACTTTGGTCACTTGTCCTTCCAGCTGCTACCTGTCCTGTGGGAGAAGGAAGATCTATAACTTGAGAAATTGCTCAGTGGAGTTACAGGCAGCTTAGCCACATCTTAGGGAAGATTAGAACACTTAAGATTTCATGACAGATTACATTAATTTTCAGAATGTTTCAGTGCGTCCAGGAATTTAGATGCAGTCTGTTCATGCACCTTCCTTAGTTCTACAAGACAAGTTCTATCTGTATGTGAAAATCTGTGGTTTTGACAGTCAGATTGTACTAGGATAGAGTTTGCTGGATTCATTTTCAATGCTGTTTTAATTAGTGGAGTCTATGAGTTGTTTTGCTTTTGTGAGTTGTCAGATGTATGTTCTTTGTAAAAAGTCAGAGAGGATCTGTTAAAAATCCTGAGCCAGCAGGAGTAAAACAGACACATGTTCCTTTTCTAGCATTCTATCATCACAATACTGGAATATCTCACTTTAAAAGTGCTACCCTAAAGTAGCCTCCAATGGCTTTATATTTCTTCCAGTAGCTATAGCAAATCCAGCTTCTAATGCTTCAACTTCAGCTTCAGTCAAAGGTTCGGTCATTTCCCTGATGCAGAATGACAGCCCCTGTTCTGAAAATGTATTGATTAGATTTCCTGGGAGTTTTGTTTAACCAGCAACATTAGAAACCTTCAGTGTTAGTACTAAATGCCATGAAGAGAATCATCTTGTTTTATCAATATCTTTCTGTAACAGTATTGACTGTTCAGTTTGTACAACCAAAACCTGAGATTGGAAATAATTCTGTCTTTTACTCCTCATATGTAAATAGAGTAATTGAATACTTTATAGCTGGGATTGGAGTTATCCTTGGTTATTTTAAAAGTCAAAGTGAGTGTAGTTCTGGAAAGCTTCTTTGACAATGAGGACAGGCAAAGATGCAGGAATGGGCCGTGGCTAGGTTCTCTGCAGATGTAAGTCAGCACAGCTTCATTGGCTTAAGTCTATAAATCATAACAATTTAGTTTTCTCAGCTGCTGTATATTATCAGATGTCGTAAGATGGTAGGATCTCCTCCCTACTGGGCTGGTGTATTCCAGTTATCATAGAGCTTGAGCATTGTTACTGTTGATGAGTTCAATTTACTTACATTAAACCAAATTAAATAACAACAAAATGTGTTTTGTGCAAAAAGAGCACCACTGCTAGAAAATTATACTTTTACAAAATAGGGGCCTCCTGAGCTGGACCTTCAATGTACCAGGTCTTTGGTCACTCCATCGTGGCTTTGTGGATCTCAGTGCTGCCAAACCGCTTTCTGCTGGTCCTGTGTCTCGTCCAGAGCATCACAGCATCACAACAGATCTTACAGGAACCGCGAAGTTCAGCACAACGGATCTGTATGTAGCAAAGCCACCCAACACATTCAAGTTGTTTCTCTTGAGCTGAATTTTCAGCTTCTTGGCTGTTCTAATATTCATCTCCTCGTAAGAGGAATACTTCAGAGCAGAATACCCCATCTTTTGCTTACTCTATGTCTTTTAGAAATTGGTGTATTTCGGACTGTTAGTTGAAGGGTCCTTGATATCTTGGGCATTTAAGGGGGTTGCAATCTTGAATGGTAAGTTTCATGGATGGCAGTTTAAAAATCTTTAGTTGAAAAACCTATTCATTTACCAAAACTAGGTTGTGAAACTCGTCTCGAGTTAGCACATAGACTAAAGAGGTCAGCACATTCCAGAGAAGGGTGTTTTTCAGGTATTCAGATTTGTTATAATAGATAGGAATCACCCCAAGCTTGGGTTTCATGGAGAACTAAGGTGCTTGTGTTTCAGGACTGAACCCAACTTTCAACTCTTGGTACACTTGGAAAACTGTGTGCTATCCCAGGGCTGTTTATCACAGTTTTCCCTTCAAAGCACACAACATCTGGGCACTACAGCAGCCCTGCATTTGTGTGACTTTTAATCAGCTACAGCTTCACTGGAGTGTAGGCTTTGTCATGTTTGATGTTTTGTAAAGACATACTGTATTTATGTTGTGGTACTGACTCACACTCGGAATGTATTGGGTGATTTTAGGTATTTGGTTATCAGATTTTCTGCAAATGCAATTCTGCAAGTGGTAGTACATGTAAGATCAGTTGTAATAATGAGCAGTGTGAAAGGAGAGGAGATGAGACAAGAGAAGATCAGAACAAGGGGCCAAAGAACCACTTCAAAATAAGTAGTTGGGGGTTTTTTTAATTGCTCTTATTATCACTTAGCTTTTGTATTCAAGGGTTAACAAACCACTATAACTTGTTTGTTACCTTTTTCCAACATTCTGTCTGACCTCCTAGATCTGCAAACACAAAAAAAAATACAAAAAAAAATTAATTTGGGCATCTAAAATGTAACTTTTTAATTTCTCTGTTAGATCCTTTAGGGATATCCTGTGGCTCAACCTTTTGTCTGAAGGTTAACAGAATTTTATTCATCTGACATAAGTAGCTTGAGTGTGGCATTTATAACCTGAGTAATGTTATGGATGATAACACCATTTTTACAGACATTTTTACAGCTTCAGCAGGAGTTCAGCCAGCAGGACTATCAGCCTGATAAATGCTTTCATCTTAAAGGTTGTATTGCTACAATAACCCTGAAACTTAAAGCTGCTCCTGGAAACCTACAGCCTGGCTAAAGAGATGAAGTGTGCCCTTTGATATTTCTAGGTTGCTAAAGAGCTCTCTCAGGTTCCAGTGCAAGAATTAAGATGCTGACAAGCAGCTGTTCTGAACTGGAAATTACTGAGTACTTCATAATTTTAAATTGTTTGTGGGCAGTGCTACTCAGAAAAATTAGCTTTAGATTGAGATGAGACTGAACTGTTGAGTGATGAGTCCAAAGATTTTATTCCAACCCAATTATAAAATGTTTCTGCAGGGTTCTAGGAGGCAGACTCTTATACTACTGCTTTCAGAAACAGTAGAGTTTCACCTCCTCTGTCTAGGTATTTGCAGTTGTAGAACTTTTAGGAGACTAGTAAAAAACTAATCTATAGAGTAGACTGAGAGCAGTGTTAGAAGATGGCAATGACAACTGGTAGGATTTTGCCTTTGTAAAAGTTTGTTTTGTTGAGATCGGAAAGAGAGTGGCTGTGTTTTGAAAGTGAATAGTGAAAGTGGCTGTGCACTTGTCATGTATGTAAAAACAGTTGAAATAATGAACAGTATGAAAGTGATGCCTTAGGTTTTAACTTTTATATTTTTCAACTCCTGTACTGCCTGGTGTGTAACTCTGAAGTTTTGTGTGGCCTGCTAACTACTGTTCTCTCATGCTGGTTAGACATAACAAACCTCTCTAGGTTTGCTCTTCAAGGACACCTTGATTGTCCCAGGCCCCAAAATGTGTAAAGCCTTGAGAGGAGGAGCAAAGTTGGGGTAATTACATCATTAACTGAAATTGTAATTGGAGAATTAGTCCTGATATGCAAATAGACCAAACTTACAAAAGTGTGAAGAACCCGTGACCCAGGGTCCATCTTGGGTGGAGCCCCTCGTAGTCTTTACACTCCCAAAGTGTACCTTTGAAGGCCCTTCAAATAAATACCTGCTTTTATTCTCTTATTCTTGTCTAGCCTCTGCTTTTAGGTAGCCTCTTCGAGGCATCAAAAGGAGATGGGATGATACAAGTGGAAGAAGAACAGAATAAGGGATCATAAGGGAGGATAGTGTGAGATGAACAAAGGTTGAGTTCTTGCTTTTACATCTAGAATAGTAATCTGAGGCTTGTAGAAAACTTCAGCTGCTGTTTTAACCCAGCAACTATTTAACACAGAAATATGTGTAACATGTAATGATTACAGTTAAGGCAGCCAGACACTGATTTTTTCAATATTTTTGATAATGTGAAACAGCTCCATTGTTTTTCTTAAGATTTTAATGACTTTATGGGAGTTCTTCTGTTAAATTTCCATTCTAGTTTACAACCTTCATTCTGTTGATCATAGAAAAAAATTTAGTGCTTTTTTTTTTTTTTTGTCTAAGACTTAAGAAGCCACACTTCCTTTCTGAAACTTCCAAAAGTGCAATAATGACAATTGCTTCCTAGGAGACTCCTATTGCATAAGTCTGATACAATACACACATTGAATACTGCAAGTCTGACACAGCATCTCAGTTGGAAGATAGGAAAGAAGACCTCTGACAGCAGGTCACCGAGGGTGATTGCAGGCTTTGAACAGCAGCTGTACAGGGAGAGTCTAAGTAGGCTATGATTCTTCAGCTTGGGAAAGAGACGACTAGGGAATTAGATAATAGAGGTCTGTAAAATTCTGACCAGTGCTGAGAATGTAAGTAGGGAGCAATTATTCTGTGTTTCTTTTGGTGTTAAGAGCCAAAGGTTGCCAAATGAAATTATCAAAGGAGAGGGGTTTTTTTTGTTGTTGTTGAAAGCTACAAGAGTGTGCAGGGGAGATGCCTGCTCAGTGCATCCTGTTCTTTTACTCTTCACCCAAAACTTGACCACTCTGAAAGGTGAGATACAAGGCTAGGTGAATTTCTGATCTGGGCATATATAATTGTTAGAATCTTAAATTTACAAGTACTGGAAATAGGTGGTAGACTGAAGAGCAAGTGTAAGATTTGACCTTCCTTTTAGTCTCATTATTAATGCTGGCTAGTTTTCAAGTTGATAGGTGCCTTTAGATGTGCTTTAGAATGTATTTGCCTCATACAGAATTACGTGATAGCAGCAACAGCCTTGCTAATGCATTTATTGCTTTAGGATTTATTAGTACTTATTTCCTGAATTTTTTTCTAAAATTCATCAAATATGCAGGATCTTAACTTTCTTAAAGCCTCAAGACAGAAAATGTTTATTAAAAAAGAAATTGCAGGTTCCAGTCTGTCTGACTTCAGTCTGTGTGATTGGCTATGGAGATGTTTAAGGGCGAGAAAAAACTTGGATTATCCATTTTGTGTTTGAAATGGCGGGTGGAAGCTCTTCTCTTCCTGAGTGTGCAGCACGTTGCCATCGCCTTGGCCTATGATAATCTACTTCCAGCTGACTGATCATACTGCTTTTGCCTCTTTGTTTTTTTGGAAGGCATTCTCCCACCTTCTCCAGCTCATCAACTGAATAACCTGTCCTTCTCTATTCAGCTTTCTATTTCTCACAAGCCATTTGAAATCTCTGCTAGGACCTCACTTTTGTCAGCTGTGCCTTTTCTTTTGATATTGTTATGACTGATGTACACCTCGGTTTCTGCCACCAGGTTTAGGAGATTTTTATATTATCCAAGAATACTGCAGAATCTGTGGTAGCCTTTCTGCCAGCTCACTTTAATTGCAGTAATGATCAAGTTCAAATAAAGTGTAATGTCTCATGTTAAAGTGAATGAAATGCATTTACCATGAAAAACTACTTGCTCGCAGATTATACAAAGTTACCTGTAGATTCTGCTGCTTTAAGTTCATTCTTTACATTCATCTTTGGTTGCAGTGTCCTGTTCTGGCACCATTTCACATCCATGACTGCTTTGCTTTCAGTTAATTCCCCGCGTAGCCAGTTAATTACAAGATGCATTTGAAGGAGGACCCCGTGGCTGACATTTGGTGGGACTGAGGGCTGTTGTGTTTTTTTTCAGGTACTGTTTGGCACTGCTGACGGACAGGTTATCGTCATGGACTGCCATGGCCGAATGCTGGCCCATGTGCTCCTTCATGAGTCAGACGGCATCCTCAACATGTCCTGGAACTACCCCAGCTTCCTGGTGGAGGACAGCAGCGAGAGCGACACGGACTCCGACGACTATTCCCCACCACAAGGTAGGGTTATGTGCGCATGCTTCTGCTTCAGCTTTGCAAGTGCTCATGAAGACATCTCAAATGCCGGGGTGTTGTCATGCTGTACAAAACCAGCAGGGTGGCCACAGTTTCAAGCTCTTGTAGAGCAGAGAGCTGGTGTGGGAGAGTGGGTTTGTTCCCAGCTCAGCCACCAGCCTTGCTGCAGGTCATACCTCATCTGTGCTGCTCTGCCTCCATTTGCACAAATGAGATAACAGCACAAAGCTCGATAAGTTTTCAGTGAGGGTGAGTGAAAAACGGTAGATGGGGACATGTCAGGTTTCACTGATAAGCAGATACGAGGTATTGAGGTGGTTCACGTGTATGGAGGTAGTCAGAATGCAGCCACAGAAGTTAGTGCACAATTATATAGATCCGTGTGAAAAGACAGCAGTACCAGATGTGGTGTAAAGTGCTATATATTTAGTTTTCTCTCTGTTTCATAGGATTTCTGTAATGCTCGTTGTTACAGTCCCATCCTTGATAGTCCTGACATAAAGAGTTCCATAAATACTGTAGAAGGCTCAGAAATGAAGATATTTCCTGCAATTACATAGGGTGGGAGCAGAGTGACTGGAGCTGGCTGGAGTTATTAATTCACATGCTTCAGAGCACGTTGCCAGTTTGAGAGTCAGGAATAAATCCTTCCCTCTCCTTAAGTCTCAATACAACTCATTTGGTGAAATATTTTGGTTTTAAAGTCTTTGGAAATCATCAGTTGCAAAGACTTATGAGGCCTAGGTGTCCATGCACAGTCAGTCAAGTAATTACTTCTCATTCAAGTAATCATAATACTTCCTGTCGATGTGGCTGATCAGTTTATGAACTCTAGGTAAGCTATTCCTTGTGTTCCACTGTATAAAGCCTGAACTAAATTAAGAACTAAATTAATACAACAGTGATTGTACAATGAAAATTTTAAATACGTAACAACTAGGAATAATTCTGAATTTGCATCTTGGATCTGAACCTCTGAATTGAGGACTTCTGCAGTTTTAACTCTAATTTGGATTCAGACCAAAAAATCTACCTTTTCCAGTATATGTGTCTATATAATAAGCTTATGTATTTAATAAATATTGAAAGAAGATAATCTGATCACCTGGTAAAATGTTAGCATATTTTAAAACTGAATTTTGTTTTGGCTTTCATGCCTCACTTCTGGTACTGGGTAAGATTTCTTACCTTAGAAGGAAAGAAACAAACTTCAGCCTAGCAAGCTCCTAAAGCAAGACAGTCCACAACAATAAATTGGATTTTTTCTGGTTTTCTGTTGTGGTTTT
>VZTI01002070.1:6421517-6447707 GCA_013397865.1 Struthidea cinerea | reverse complement strand
TTTTTTTTTTTTTTTTTTTTAAATACTGAGGTTCCAGCTGGAGGATGGTGAAATTGCAGAGTACACAGATAAGAACTTAAATGATCCAAATGTGTTCGCTTTTTCTGAGTCAGTCAGGGGGTGGGTGGACTCGTTACAAGCCTACAAGCCTATTTTAATGATTACCCAAACATGATGTGTTTTCTTTAGAGCAAATGCAGCATAAACCTCTCAAAGGTGACAAGCCTTTGACTCACACAGATGAGTAGGAAGGACTAGAAGTTTGTTGGGATTTTCATGTTAAATTATATACACACAGAGGTGCTTGTTTCTAGATATCTTTCTCCAAAATGCTTTCTCATCAGCTTTTTTACAAGTCCAGGAAGCAACACTACTCTTAACTGGTTCTGCCATTTTTGTTGACTGGAAAGATGTTGGCTGGGCCTTGAGAGGCACTTAATCAGGGACCAGAAACTGTAAACAGAAAGAGTTAAACAGCAACAGCTATAGATGGCAAGATTGGTCATGAAGTATTTGAACGAGGGAATTTTAGTGAATTGCTGAGAAACAAGCCCAGAGGAACAGAGACTTTGCAGAAATAGTTTTTAAAGCCAAGTGTTTCATTTGGGTTCACCTCTACCTTTGGGCGCATTGGACCCTGTTATGCAGAAAGGCAGGTACCTTTTCATGCTGCTGCCTAGACATTTAGAATGCAGTAATTTGTGAAAGGTCAGTATGTTGTCTTAGAAGTTCTTAAAATGTCTCTGTGTGACTTCAGGAGGAGTCTCCAGCACTTGCACAAGCAAAAAGCGTATAGAACAAATCACTTTTAATGTCATTGTATTGTTCATCATGCTGGTTTTCAACTGGGGTTCCAGGAAAGCCTTCTAAGGCACTGTTTGTTTGGGGGTTTTTTGTCACTTTGGGGAGTTGACAGTGGAGAAAGACTGAAAAACACCGCTATGTAACATAATAGTATATGCATAAATCACTGTGGTTATGCTGCAGTAAAACTTGACAGAGTAGAAGCACCGAGGTTTCACAGAAACAGAGAAGCTTAACTAGCTAAACCTGCTTTGCTTGTGCCCACAGATGCTGCAGAAATAAGCAGGTAGAGAGGCTTGGAACAACTCCTGGTGGTGGTAGGCTGAAGTACAGTGTGTTTCGGCCTGGATATGATTATTTTTGGTTGTTTACCTTTTGCTTATTCAGAGCCTTCTTTTGCAGATGGACCGGCTGCGTATCCAGTCCCGGTGCAGAACACCAAGCCACTACTTACTGTCAGCTTCACGTCAGGAGACATCAGTTTAATGAACAATTATGATGACTTGTCTCCTACTATCATCCGCTCAGGGTTGAAAGGTACAAAAAGAAGCCATTTCTTCCCCTTGCTACGCCCTGTTTTTCTTGTGTTTTTGATGATGTGTATGCATGGGTTACATTTCTGTGGCTCTCGCTCCTTAACCCAGGAGCCCTCGGCGCTGTTATTGCCGTTTCCACCAGTGACACCTGCTGGAGGAAGAGCAGCTCTTGGCTGATGGAGTTTTTGTGTTTGAAAAAATGTTTCACAATATTTTTGAGATTGTATTTTTATGGCACTTTTGTAGAGCAATTGATGTGTTTTGCAGTTTTCCAGCAGAATGCATTAATATGATTATGCTTTTCTGTGTGAATGTCTCTGCTACGTAACACTTTCTTTGCATGTTTAATTCACACGGTCTTCCATGCTTTTGGTAACCTGGTATAAATTACAATGCTGCTTTGGTTCTCACTGTTATTGAAAACTTGCTAGAATTACTAATTATCAAGAGGCAAATTACTCTGAGAGAGGAAAAATTCCAGTGATTAATTACTATACATCTTGCTAAGTGATGTGCATGAATGTTTGTACAATCAGTATTCCATGTAAAATCTTTAATTCACATTGAAATTTTTACTCTTCTTACCTGTTAAAAATGTCCTTTACTTTTCCAGCAGTCTCAGTGCAATTTACTGTGCTTTGCTTGCAGAGACATTTTTATTCAATACAGCACATACTTAAATATAGGTTCCACTGAAGCTTTTTCATCTCCACAGGTAAATTAGTTTTAAATTAGATGAAAAGAGAATTAGGCTGTTGGAGCAGACTCTTAGCTGTTCTGAAATAGTGGGATGTTTTTGGTGAAAAGTTGCCCTAACACCAGCCGCATAGTTTTTGGGTGATCCACTATGACTAAGTGGAAGACTACAGGAGTCTTAGGAGGTAAAAAAATCATCTCTGAGGTTTCTTTTCCACTCTTTCCTCCATCTGTTCCAACAAAAAAATGTGTGAGTGGCAAAATGCAGCATCATGAGACAACCCTACAATCCAGAAAACTTCATCAGCTGGAAGGATACCAAAAATGTGGAAAACGAGCCATCTTAAAGAGTCTGTTGTGATAATCACTATTGGGTCTGCTCAGCACTTCTACAATATTAGAGTAATTAGGGTACTGAGTAGTCTTGAGTTGTCATATAGTCTAGCTTTCAACTGGAGACAGTAGGAGAAACAAGCCCCATCTTATTCCCTGTTTAGAGTTGCAGGACTCTGTCTTGCTAAGGATATCTCTCCTGTTTCTCTTTCCCCATTGACTTTCACTAGTGGAAAAAAGATCCCTTAAGTATGTCACCCTCCTGTAGCAAAATATTAATGTGCTAGATAGGGTAGAAGTATTATAAAAATAGTTATAGAATGGACTACATCGTTTTCATCAGTAGACAAAAAACATGTGGCATCTTACTGGATTTGGAATGTGTGTGAGACAGAGAAATTGGGATATCACTGTCTGTTGTTTTAAGCACCGTACAGTGGAAAGTATTTTACATCTGCTTTTATATAGATGTCCACACTTGCTGTATCTTCATTTTTTTTTCAAGTGACTCTAAATTTTACTGGATTTTATCACAGGCAAGAATGTGCAAAACCACCAAGTGTGGTCTTCAGTATTGTCTACAAGTTCTTGTTCATGTGTTTGTGTTTAAAATCTCACAGTATTGCTCTGCGGTCTCTGCAGCAGATATCCTTGTCTTTATAGGCTGCTGTAGGCTACTCAAAGTATTTTTAAAGCAGGCAACTATGAAATTATTTCAAGCAGTAACAAAATATTTTTTCCATTCTACTAGTTTTTCAGAGCTGTCATTTTACTGGGAATATTTCTGTTAAATTGACAAAGGAAAAACTTTGATGATTTGATTACCAAATAAAAGTTCTTCTTTTCATCCAGCTTCAGCAGTCCTGGTAGTTTTGTCAGTCCTAGTGGAGGTCCTGAACTATTCAGATGCATCCTTTATTTTTTTTGTGCCTTTTAACTTGGTGATTCTCAGCGCCCTGCTACCTGCAGAAGTGCTGAGCTGCATCTACTAATTGTACTAGTTAGCCACAACTACTGCCTGCAGAGCTGTTGCACATTTACAGTGCTCTGTGTTCAAGGTTTGCTGATATACTGCCTGTGGTGGCTGGGAAGTAGTTTCGAGGGGTGACTGATCCACTGATTCTGTTTTAGACCATTAGCCTAGATGAAACTTCCAGCTAATTTTTAATCTCTGTGCTGGTGCTGAGAATCTGTTTATCAGTTATTTTGTGTAAAGTTCCAGTAGTCATTGAAAATCCTGTTGGCAGTGCAAGCCTATTAGAAGAGCCGCACTGTCCTGGGAGGATGCTGCAGCCCACATCCACCCCTTTGCTGCCTTTGCAGCAGTCTAGTTCTAGGAGTTTGAGAGAGAGAAAAGTGCTGGACAAAGTAATCACTCCTCTTCCTCTTGGCATGGGGATCAGCTGCAAGTTTTACCTGAAGACGTGTATCCAAAGGAGACAGTTTTTTCGTTATGGTAGTTCTGTAGTTATCCAGTTACCAAAAGTGGAGCTGATCAGCTTGCCTTGTTTATTTCTAACTTGCCTATCTTTTTCCTCTCTGAGAAAGATGAATTAAATCCCATTGCAGGTTACTCAGAAGGCTGAAAACTAAGAGAAAACAAGAGGCATGCAATGCCTAGCTGTGGAAAAATTACCTTGAGGAACATGCGGCTTCCGTCTGATTATGTACAGAAGCATAATTCCCATAAGAAATATCAGAAAGTTGAAATAATACTAAACCATTTTAAATTTCACATAAAAGTCCCTGAAAATGACAAGTTGACAACTTGAAACAATTTCGAGATCCTTCCTGCCAACTCTCATTTCTCTCCTGCTTCTTCACTTGAAGACAGCTTCTCGCCCACGAGTGTCTTCAAAAGGTTCTTGGCAGATTGAGCATCCCAGAGCACAAAAGTTTTGTCTTTACCTTCACTTTGTCTCAGCACAAAATAGCTGCCTTTCACCTCTGGTTTAAGAGTAAAAAGATTTAAAGACTAGCTCAGTATTCCTTGAACATGCAAATCTGCCTTTGAAACACGAGCAGAAATGCAAAATACTGTTTTAGAGTTACTCTTGAAGTGTGACAAACAACTAGAGGATATAAGGGTTTGAAATAAGCATCCCCAAATCAGGTTGTGGGCGTCCCTCATCATGAGGTGCCTGTAAGAGAAGTAACTGATATGTGTATTCATATCTGTGTATATGAGAGTCTGAGCAGTCCCTGTGTGATCCCCGCAAAGCCCTGCTAAGCAGGTGAGTAGATTTTCACAAGTCAGAATCACAGAATCATTAGGGTTGGAAGGGACCTCTGGGGATCTTCCAGTCCAACCCCCCTGCCAAGGCAGGGTCCTCTAGAACAGGTTACACCAGGACTTGTCTTGGTGGGTTTTTAACGTCTCCAGAGAGGGAGAATCCACAACCTCCCTGGACAGCCTCTTCCAGTGCTCTGCCACCCTCACTGTAAGGAAGTTCTTCCTCATGCTGAGGTGAAAGTTCTTGTGCTGCTTTAGTTTATGGCTATTGCTCCTCATCCTGTTGCTGGGCACCTCTGAAAAGAGTCTGGTGCTGTCTTCTTGGCACAAACATTTGAGATATTTGTATGCATTGGTAAGGTCCTCTCTTAGTCTGCTCTAGACCAAACAGGCCCAGCTCCTTCAGTCTCTCCTTGTAAGAGAGATTGTCCAGAGCCCTCACCATCTTTGTATGATGGTGGCAAAAGAAAACATATGGTATGGAGGCCATATGTATTTATGGACAAAAGTCCAAGTCCTTTTAGTTTTCTGTTGTACTGTTGTAACTCTAGTTTGAGTTATGCTAAAAGTTGTATTGACTGCCAGTGAGAACATGAGGCATTGCCAGATATTCTGCTTTTTTGCACTATAGGCCTTTCCAGACAAACACTATTTGCTGCTCTCTTAGCAAGATTATTTATCTGCATATTAACTTGATTCCACTTATTCACCCCAAAGCTGTATGTAGGATCTTCCACATCAGTTTCAACATCTCTAGTAAATTCTTGTCCTTAGGTGTTTAGGAGCAACTACTGATTACATTCTAGACTCACCACAGAGAAAAAAGAATGTTTTTGACATGCTTTTTTTTGACATTCATATTTTTTTTTCAACTTACAAAATAAAGAGTCATTCTCAAAAGTGTATCTGTGGCATATTTTGTACTATTTCAATGAAAGGATTTAGGTTTCTACGTACTTAAGTAACTTTTGAGAGCGTGTTTTATCTGTTCAAGTCACTTTGCAGCATCTGGAAATTCTGTTCCTGTTGTTTGCAATCAGCGATTATTGCAAAGCATCTTTGTGATTTCAGATGTGGTGGTACAGTGGTGCACACAAGGAGACCTGCTTGCAGTAGCAGGCATGGAGAAGCAGAACCAGCTGGTTGACCTCAGCAATGGTTCCCTGTTGAAAAGCGCACTTGTCAAGTTCTACAACGTGCGTGGGGAACATATCTACACTCTGGAGACACCTGTGCAGGTAGGAGGCATTTTTAAAGTCAATTCTCCATGCTTTGCTGACGTGTTTTTCCCACATTAGCTCTTTGGTGTAGCCCTGCAATGTGGAAAAGGTTGCAAAATGTCCCAAATCCATTCTGAAACACAATATAGATAAAAGTGTACTGTAAACAATGATTGTTTGCATTAAGGCAGACATGCAAGACCACACCTGTTTCTAAGGTCCACTGTGCTAGCTAGGTATTGTGGAAATACAAAAGGAGAAAGTCTGTTTCCCGAAATTGCCTGGGCCATGAATAGACAGATAGAAAAAGAAAATTCCATTGTTTTATGGATAAGTGACTGAGGAGAAAAAAAACCTAAATAACTTGCTTAATGTTGTTGCAGAGCCAAGAGCTGCACAAAAATATTCCCAGTCCAGCATCATAACTACAAGATTATTCAGTCTTTGTTATTGTAATTTTCTAACGTACAATCAGTTGGTGTGATGCAGTAACCTCAGTCATGTAACTCGCCAAGTAAATGCCAACATGTGGTCTGTGAGCTGCTCAGGAGCACAAAATGTTTTGTAGGTCTTTGCTGGTATTTCAGAGCCCAGCTGAATGTAATTCTGTGTCATTTTCTGCAGAATAGGGATGACCCCGTTCTGATTTCTGCTGCTAGTAATGAAACTTTATAATAGCTTTGAAATCTAAAAGAGAAGGAAAATGCTGTAGATCTGTTAATTATATTTAATGATGATACCATGTATTATCATTTTTTTTTCCAGTACCTTGATCTGGGATGGATGCAGAAGGGTGACATAGTAAACTGCTATGCCTTTGTGTCTGCTTATATTTAGCATTAACCTGTGCTTATTAACCTTAGCAGTCTAATTTAGATAGAATTTTTTAGTTGTGTAAAGTGTGAAATAATGGTCTCTAAAGCCAACCTAAATATGTACAGTGACATCTAATGCTGATTTAGGTACCTAAAGGACTTACCCATAAACACAGCTTTATTGTCTTAAACGTAGCCCTTTCAGCAAAGTAGCACAGCCCTTTTCTCTCTGGATCAATTCTGAAGGAAACATATTTATATCAGTGTTGCTTTTTCCCAGCCCAGGTAAAAAGCAAACCTTGTTCTGTTACTTCAGTACCAGAATTCAGTATGTGCACATTAGCTGGTGCCAGGCTGTGAAATCCCACTGTGGTTTGGGCATCAGAACCCACCAGGTCAGGCTGCCCTAAGGTATGCGTGTGTGCAGGTTCTTCCCTCGCTGCTTTGTTCCTGCTAATCTCAAATTCTCCTTCATTTAAATACTTTCATCTCCTCTAGTTCTCCATGTATAGCTTCAACTTCTTTTCGTGTTTTCAGCTCTTCTCCTTTCTCCTCTGCTGAACCAGCTGGGAGAAAGCACATACTGTGGCTGATGTGGGGGCTAATTATTCTGCCGTTATGTGATTGCTCACGGGGCAGCTGAGAGGTCAGACAGAATAGGTGCCTGCCAAGTTTGTACTGCAGTATTTCTAATAGTGGAAGTAGTAACATAAGCCTCTCTGCTCTTTCCAGCTGCTATTTTTGTTGAGAATGGCAATATTTTAATGTAATGGAGATTTCTTCCCCCATTGTCAACTGCAGACTAAAAGCCAAAACTTCAGAAGTTGTAAGCCAGCACGGAAGTGAAGAATGAGGACGGTCAGGGAGTGGCAACCACCACTTAGTAACAGAATCAAGGAGCCTCATTTCCTTTGGAAATCAGGATAAAAATAAATTCAAACGGATATATTTATGTTTATTAAAAAACTATGTGCATAAACCTACCCAAAATTAGAGCCACCCCTCATCTCTTATTAGTCAGTGTTCAGTCTCTTTATTTGGTGCGTTTAAATTCATATTTACTCAGCTGCAGGAGGAAGTGAGGGGTCTTTCAGAAGAACACCTGTGTCTGCTCATGTGGACTTTATTCTCCTATGTGTTTGAATGCTGGTCTAGCAGTATTACCAGCTGAATGACAGGTATGCTACAACATTGTTAAGTATTTAGTTTACTGACAGAACCAGATAAAAGCCACTGTTGCAAAAAAATTGCTAGTAACTTCTGTTCTGCTGTGCCTCTGCTCCAAAGATGTATGTGCAAAGATGACAGAGTGAGTCTCATGACAAATTCATCAGAGTAAATTAATTAGTTTTCTGTACCATGGCAGTCAGCCTTGTAATGGGATTTTATAAAATTCATCACTGGTTACTGAACTAAAAAAAAACAAAGGAAAACAAAAGAATTTCCTCATTTTGGACTCTTCTGCTCAAACTTTCTTATGAAGAAGCAAATAGGTGACTGGAAAAGCACATTTATTATAAATAAGTGTCGTTCTGAATAAAAAAGCCAGAAAAAATAAAACAACCATGAACATAAAAAATAGTGGACTAAGGTAAAAAATTGGTTTTCTATGTGGTCCTCTATCCCAGTTCTTTGACAAAGCAGATGTCTGAAAATTTTATCAGTAAAATATACTGAACTGTTTTCCTTTCTCCTGTTTGTCTGTCCTGTCTTCAGTAGGATATTCAGGAAACAGATTTTATTGTTTATAACAAAATTCAGTCTAAAACTGACAGGATTTATATGCAGCTTGGCTGGAATGTTACTGAACATAAAGTCACTGCAAACCCCAGTGGTAGAATAGATTTGGGAACTGCAGGTAACTCATCTCGATGATGACTGTTGTCATGGATCCCTTCAAGATGTTTTATATGCTGCCTTCTCCTCCAGCTTTAGCGTGGTTTTGGCATCCTCTGTCTCGTTTGATTAACTCTTTTAAGCTTTTACCTTCAGTGTAGGAATTTATAGTTCATAAACCTAGTTTGCCGACTGTAAAACCCTAGATAGGGAAATCATACTTGTTTAGAAGTATCGAAATAAAAACAGTAGCTTTGCTTGAAAAACAACGTTCATAAAACAGAGCAGTAGAGTTGGCATAGTGTAGCAGTTGTTCCTGTTCCCGGCTCTGGGGCTTCAGCCTGGCATCCTGCAAGGATGTGTTTGCAGAGTATGGTGGAGAGAGCTGAAAAAGCAATGGTAAGGGCTGGTCAAATGTTGAACTGAATTTTACACAGAGAGCATATCGTAAGGGCTGGTGATCAGCTGATGACTATTCAAGAAGAGACTATCAATTTCTGTAAAATTTAGCTCTTACTATGCCCATCCTTGTATACACCACGAACACCAATGTGAGGCACCAAAAATATGCCTGGTTTTTTCATGGTCCTGCTTTTTCAACATTTAAAAACGTGATTGCAACAGCAGGCTGCCCTGCTGGTCATTATGTTTTTATTGGAAGAATGTTAATTTCTTACAACGTTTGTTAAGTCCTCACAACCTTTCCCTAACATTAAGCAGGGATGAGAATAATCAACTCATTTAAGACTGTTTTATAGTCTTGCTAAAATTGTTTACCAAATGCTGCAACCCAGTTCTGTCACTTTAGAAGTTCTCATCTAATGTGCAGACAGGTCTTTATTATAGCAACTAACTGCTGTCACTTCTGATTGGAAACAGCTGCTTCATATCTTCCTATATCCTGAACTTTAAACAGGAGTCTCCCACAGGATCACTTCAAAATTATCTAACTGCCAACTTTAACAAACTTGTGAATTTTTTCTTTCTAATGGTTCAAAGTTGTGGCTTATATTTTGGCCCCTTCTTCAGTTTTAATGATTTTTTTGTATGTCTCACAGAGGACCAGGGGAACAAGAACACAGATTTAGAAGTTGCAATGCAGATCTCCTCTATACACCTTTAATTCTACAGTAAATTTACATTAGCTTATGATTTTATATCTCTGTGTAACTGGTGTGAGGACAGATTAAATCTCGAGAGCAGCGAAGGAGGATGAGAGTGAACTAAGCTTCCCATGTGGTATAGACAAGATTAAATGTGAAAAAACTGTGTTTATCAGTGTAATATTTTTAAACCTAATTCAAAGTGGTGTACCAAAGACTAAATCTTTATAGAAGAAATTTCCAGAAGTCTTTGAGAAGACAACCCACTTGCTATTGACCTGCTGCTGTCAGCATTTCACAGACTGCTTCTCTGCTGGAAATGTCCCAGCATCTAAATGAATACATTTAAGATTATATGATCCTGCAGAAGCCCAGTAGTTCCGTAAAGGCTAGAGAAGGAAGGTGCAATTTTAGGTTTAATTCAGATCAAAAGGTTCTGAAAGAAGAGGGTGCTTTTTATGTTATTCAGCTGAGCAGACCTTGCTTACTTTTCTTCATTTACTTCACACAGAATGTTCAGGTTTGTTGCATCTGAATTAATGTTGCCTTTCATTTATATTGCCTGAAATCAATTTTATTTAGTTGTTATGGGATGACAACAAAGCTTCAAGAAGAGTTTATTTTCTTTAAAAAGTAAAGGAAAAAAAGCAACAGTTTAGAACTAACTGATGAAACTTGCTTTAGGATACCCATAAGGACCTTGATGTTCTTTATATAGGCCATAGGATCATCTCTGCTGCAGAAATGGATTTTGATCAGCACTGGAAAATGAAGACACTTTTCTAAGGAAATCTTTCTGTTAAAATGGAATCTTGTTCCGTTGACTTCTTTAAAAAATACCGTAGAAATAGAGAGGATGTAAGAAACAGCTGCAAATCAAATAAGAGTTTATTACATCAAAAATCATGTCAGGCCATAGCAGTGTGATTTCTCACCATTTTTCATCGTCAGTTCCTAGCAGTTAATATTTTTCCCACTGTAAATATGAGGAGCAGAAGAATGGAGGAGTGTTGGGTTGCTTTCCCACAGCCATCCACGAATGCTGTGGCAGTACAGAGGTGTGCACACGCAACTCGCAGGAGCCACGTGGGCACTGCAGCCATTGCACCTTTCAGCTTGGCTCTGAGAGGGAAGAGTGTGCATCTCCACATCAGCAGTCTGGAGTGAGAGCAGGCAGGCAGCATACATACTCATGCGTATCCTTACGCTGGATACTATTTTGCAGTTGTGTTCTTCCTCCTGAGAAAAGTCCTGTTAGTTCCTGGGCTTTCTGCCCTGAAATACTATTTTTATTTCATTACCAGCGGGAGTCCCAGTGCCAACAAACAAGGATTAGTTCAAGCAGCAGGCAGGCCCCATGGCTCAGGATTTCTGGGCTCAAGGCAGGCAGCAAGAATCAGCTAGAACAGTGTTTTCATTGACTGAACTGCATACAAGTGATGGAATGTATATGAATTATGTTCTCTTCTGCAAGAGAGACAGTAGAGTGACTTATAAGAAGCAACCACAGAGCTTTGAGCAGTAATATCCGTTCCTGCACACTTTTCGAAGTGGAATCAACATCCCAGCTGGGGGTACAGTTTTGAGCAGCTGTAGCTCACTTTCAAGCCCACTTGGAAAGAAATGGCAAAAGAGCTCCTTGTTGGCCACTTGTTGAGGTGTGTTTTCAGTCAGTATTTCTCAGATAAAGCATCTTTTTTTTTTTTGTTTTTTAGCCAATGATTTTTAATATATAATTGTAATAGAGCTACATGTTTGTATTTAAACCCTGGAATTCATTCAGTTATTTACAGGTTATGCTGATATTTTTCAAAACCTGATGGTATTTTTATATGCAAAGTGAGATTAGAAATTCTCATGTTATATTTCTATCTGCATTTCTTTGTTCCTAGCAGAAAAAAAAACCCAACTGTGCGAACATGGAAAATAGAATTCTTCTGTTCTAGAGTCTGCTTGTTCCTTTTGTAACAGGTGCACTTTGGGTACAACGAGTTTTGTCCATCCTTGTTTTGCTAAAACAGTGCAAATAAGTGGATGCTTTATGAGGAGCAATACTTTTGTGTTGGATGTTGGAGGTCAATGTTTTTTCTCAGCAGAGTCTGAAAAGAAAGCTGTGGCCAGCTCGTAACTGACTTGCTGCAGTAATTGATTCATATCCCTGGTCCAGCAAGGGAAAGAGTAGGAAGCATAGTTATTGAAAAATATTATTGGAGCAGTACTTTAAAGGTCAGGTCAGATCTGGCATTTGGGTGATCTTTTATTTCTCCAAGACTGTAATGACAGGCTAATTTTCCCTGAAGCTCATCTGAAGTCTTAGCCCTTCACTGTAAATTAAGTGTTGCTGAATACTAGGCTGGAGGAGCACTGAGGGTCTGACCATTTCAGAGAAAGGAAGGCAAGGTGTGTCTGGTGGTGTGGTGCAAGTTCACTTTGTTGAGGTTGAAAATACTAAAACATACAAGGTGTGTGGGGAGACTAATTGTACAAATGGAGGAGTAGAAATGTCATGGTTTACAAATAGTACAGCACTTGTAGGTATTGTGTGTGTGTTTGTTTAAACATGCACTCACATATTTTTTGCACATTCATAAACAGAATATAAGAGCATAATACGTTGAGAAGTTTAGAAGGCGACTGAACTGTGGTTGCCTGTTGGAAAACCGTGGTGAAGTTTTCAACTTCTGACTTTCTACTCTTCAGAGCTCCACAGTGTTATGTTGCCAGAGGCCCCACCCCATGTTTCAGAGCTTCTGAAAAACCTTTCCCTTGAGACTATGTTTAAGATTGCGAAGGTTCTTGCACTGGTACTGTCTGCACCTCTGACCTTCTCTGCATGCAGCAGTAACCTGAGGAAAGAGGTGATTTTATTTGACTCTGTTTGGATGAACAATGTCCTACCTGGGTGTGATACATTGGGTTATAATAGCTGCAACACTAGGCATCGTGGCTGGGTGTGCTGTATTGGATTATGATAGCTGGGATATTAGACTTCTCTTCTGCCATTAAAGTCTATCCAATAAATAAACATTCGTGTGCGAAGTCACATACTTGTTTGTTCCCTCACTGTGTTTATAGATAAGCTGTAGTTGATGCAAGGTGAACAGCAGGATGCAGTTTGGATCCCACAGTAATGATCAGGTAGATAGTTCTGCCCATGCTGGGATTCAGCCCTTGGGGAAAATCAGGGTCACTTCTACTAGTGCTGTTCTCAGGCCGTCATATAGTAGATGTGGCAGGTACCTACCTTGTGCCGTGCCTTTTCAATTGCATTTATTTTGTAAGCAGCTTGAACTGTCTCATTGCTGCCAGACAGTGTGAGGGCCGAGCCACACTCACATATCATGAAAATACCAATCAGTAGGGGATACTTCATGTGATCTCTCATCAAATTTAAGGCTGTATCCCATAGATTATGGTTATGACAAGCCAAGTAGAATTACTGATGCTACACGAAGGATTTCTCAATTCTTTTGAAGTTCTCCACTACAAAATGCATTTAGCAATTACTGTGAAAATCACAAGGTTCACGTGTTGCTGCTTTCTATTTGCGTATCAGTCAGCCTGAAGATTTGTGCCTTCATGGAGGTGTGTGTGTGGTATTGCCTAGATGTAATTAAAATGAAGCTCCTTCATTCCTCCTACTTTAAAACCAGTATTTTTCTTGAAATTTAAATCTAGGATAAGGTGACATAATAGGGAAGATCTCTTCTGTGAAAAAGTTTTTCATCCAAAGCTTTATCTTGATGATAAACATTGAAATAGTGCTGTGCCAGGTGCATTCTGCTTCATATCAGTCACATAAAAGCATCTTTTCCCAGTTTCTCACCTTTAAGCATCTTGAATTTGTAAATGGAAGGGAAGCTTTTTCCCCTGACTAGGTGAGTAACTTCTGGGCTGATCTAACCCTGCTATCTGGGTACCATACTGCTAATAGAGGAGTGAATAAAGGCTATTATTGGTGGTGTCTTGACCCTGCCTTCTTGTTTGATGCATCTTGTGAAAAGCTATTCCAAAGATACCCTGAATTTTTCATAATTTAGATGAAAAACATGTTTGCTTAAACTTTCGAGTGTCACAGATTGTGAAAACAAGGAAGACCTTCACAGAAAGGAGTAAATCTTTTGTGGTTCACTGGTCTCTGCCTGCTGTATAGTATTCTTCATGGAGTTAGTTTCATCTTCACTCTGTGTTGTTTATTTGCACAGAGGTAGCAGATGGGATTGAAATACCACAGGGTGTGTGTATATAAGCAAATACAGGTGCTTCATAACACAGAAAGCAAGAGATGACAGGTGGATGCAAGTAACACTTAAGAAGGGCAAAAGTAACGATGGCAGGGTTAGAAGAGGTCACAACAGACTGGTACTTTTCATGAAAAGATGAGATTTAGAAGGAGAGTTTAGGGAGCTCCTTGCAAGCAGGAAATAAATGTCCTAAAGCAGCATTATTTGAGTTGTTTATCATTATTCTGTTCCATATTGTGACATTTAGTACCAGTTGGCCCTCACTCTTTCTGTTTTTACTGTCATGATTTAGATATTTCTGAGTGTAGACAAGTAGAAGACAAAAAGTCATCCTCTGTTGTGTTCCTGGTGCTCTTTCACAGTTCAGTTCGTCTGGGAATAGTTCAAAAGAGACACTGTGCAGCAGAAGACTTGGCACAAGACAAGAAAGCTGATTGGGTTTTCTCCACTTGTTTTTTAAGGGTCTCTGGACATATAATTTAACTTTTGAGTTGTAAAATGTGAGCTGTTACCAGTGGATGAGGACTGATTAGATGACTGAATAAATAATTTGGATAGGGCATCAAAAGATCCTGCTTCTCAACACCCTGTGTCTTTAAAGTCACTTATCCTACCTAGGTACTGAATTTGGTAGCTGATTCCTTGTGTGAAGAGCTTTAAGCATTCTGATAAAAAGCACTGAATAAACATCAACTGCTGGTTTTGATGATTTCAGTGCACATTCTTCTTCTGTGGGCAGTGGTGGGCACTTCTAAGTTTCTGGAAGACTTAGGGTAGTGTGATCAGTGCTGAATTAATGTGATCACTTGCTGTGTAGCCATCTTGGTGAAAGATCTTTTACACAAAATCTTTTGAAGTTGTACCCTTTTGCTCTTCATGCAGCGTCCCATCATCTCGATCTGTTGGGGTCACAGGGATTCCCGCCTGCTGATGGCTTCTGGACCCGCGCTGTACGTTGTCAGAGTGGAGCACAGGGTCTCCAGTCTGCAGCTGCTGTGCCAGCAGACCATCGCCAGCTGTCTGCGGGACGACAAGGACATCAGCAAGCTGACCCTGCCCCCTCGGCTCTGCTCGTACCTCACCACTGCCTTTATACCAACAATCAAGGTAAAAAGAAACAAATGTGTGTATTGTGGAGAGGAAAGTGTTAGTAGATTCTGACCGCCACCTCCCCCATGGTGCTCCTTAGTGGTAATGGCTAAATTATAAGATTTTATCATTTTAAAAGCTCTCCTGTCCTCTTCAAGACCCCACTGATGCATTTGGTGCCTATTAAAAATCTGAAAAGAAGGCTTACACATGCTGATCTGCATTATTCCATGGAGATGGCCTTTCCAAGTACATTACAAGGGTAGAATATGCTGGTGACTCACAAAGACTTCTGAAGAAGCTCACGCTGGTGATAATACTGTGTCATGGTTATAGGAGGGATTCACAGGGGTAAAACTGTTGCCTCCCTACATGTCATGAGTGCTTATATTGCCCGGAAGATTAGACTTAGGACCTGGGGCTGCCTAAACAATTCTAGTAACAGTGAGTTCTGCCAATCTTACTGCTCCAACAATGCTATGGAAAAATGACCCAGGTATCACACCTTTTCCTGTACTATGAGCAGAATCATCTGCACAACCCGTTTGTTTCATGGTTTTGCCCTCAGTATCATCTTGGGATTTCCAAGCTGTTTATCACAGCCTATAAACCAGAGCATTAGCTGGTAAATGCTCGACATTCAAACATACATTTTTGTGATTTTTTGTGTATGTGTTGCAGTAGTCTCTTGAGCCAGAGGTCCTTGTTAAAACAATGCAGAGCTAGAACAACTAATTTGAAATCAGTGGGGCTGGCCCAGCTTAAATGAGAACAAATTATGCCTACAAAATAATAATTCAGCATGGTTCCATTTGGCTACTGCTAATCAGGGCAGTTTGTGCAACTGTAAATAATTTCATTTGTTAGAGAACAATCAATGCCTTGCTGTAACCATAACTCCTGGATCTCCAAAGATGCAGAGCATTTATCAGACTAGCAGTCTCTAGTTCTTTCCGTCCTTCTCCCCGGGATGCTTTCCACGTTGTTCCAGAGCCACCCCTCTCTAGAACATCAGTGACAATTTCCTGACTGTCAGGGAAGGCAGGGGAGGGGATGGGCTGGATGAAGGCAGCAGTTGGCTGTAGCAAGGCTGGGAGCCCTGGTGGGGATCAGAGGGCAGTACAGGGCCACATCATTGCCTTGTGTCACCTCCTAGAGGGGATGCCGGGGTGCGGAGCAGTTGTGGGGCTGCGTGGCTGAGAGGCAGAAGTGGGGTTTCCAGAAGCCACATGCCTGTCCTGTTTCATGGGTGTTTCTGGAGCCTCCTCAGCACTTACACTTTACCCTGGCTCATCCCCAGTCACCCACTCAACCTATGTTGTCAGCCATGCCTTCAGTGCTAGGCAAGGCACCCTCTTCCCTGTGCACATTCCTCTTCCCCCTCCAGCTTGCGGACCACGCTATAGGTCACTCCTCAGCCCATACCTGTTTGCCAGGCTAAGGAAGCCTATTTTTTCCGTATTTTTTTTTCTTATACTTTCATTTTGAAAGAAACTCCGTTGACTTATACACATTAATAGTATTTGTGTCATACAGGCTAAATTGTCCTAGACAAAAGCAGTCCTACTGCTTTAGGACTGAGTTTGTTATGGATTAATACAGTATGCTGGCAAGCAGGGCAAAGTAACCCACCCTGAGCTTTGTGCTTGTATTTCTCTACATGGCACACAAATCGGCCCTCAAATAGGATGGGAAGTGATACAAGAAGTTCCAGCTTCTTTCAGAGCTGACAGCATTGTAGCATAGTGGCATAGCATGTACCAATACTAACCAGGAATGGGATCTGAGTGTCCAGGTTCACTTGGAGGGCCTGCAGGAGACAAAATACTCTGCTACTTGACTTGACCACATTAACCAAGTTCAAAAAGAAATTTCTGATAAGAGCTGGAACTTGAAGACGGGTTTGTTGTCTAATTAAGTGCCCTGACCACAGGTTCAACCTTCCTTTTTGATGTAACTAGTTTTAGTTTTCGTTTCCTGTGTACAACTGCTTTTGACCTAACTAAATAATACACAGCCACCCTTGCATGTGGGTCCTGCATAACTCCCAAAGTAACCTATACTAATCTTCCCCTGCCAAATTACAGTTGGATTCAAGTTCAGTTAGTTGTGTTGGGATTAAGTCACCACAGAAAAAAAACCCCAACCAATAACCAATAGGAAACTTTTTCTTTCCTTCCTCTGTTTAATTAAGCCTCCAATCCCAGACCCAAACAATATGAGAGATTTTGTCAGCTACCCAACAGCTGGTAATGAACGGCTTCACTGCACGATGAAGCGGACAGAAGATGACCCAGAGGTTGGTGGTCCATGTTATACTCTGTACTTGGAATACCTTGGGGGACTGGTGCCCATCCTGAAAGGACGTCGTATCAGCAAGTTGCGGCCAGAGTTTGTCATCATGGATCCTAAAACAGATGGAAAAGCAGGTAGAATTGAATTGTTGCTCTGTATAAAAATGATCTGGCAATCCTTTGGATACTAAATCCTCAAGAGTTTTAAAAAATATATATATGCAACATGGATGGTGGCATCTGGTATTTTTTCTGATGTGAAAAAAATCTTTAGCATGACCTAGAAGCTTCTGAAATTATACCCTGCTGCCTTCTGTTTTACAAAGAGAACTTCTTGTATTCTGAGTACTGGAAAATAGATTGCTAATTAGCAGAAAATATTCTTTAGTCTCAATTTTGAAGTCAATTGAATGCTATTCATCCCTCTGAATCACGTTCACTTGAGTTCAACCATTGGAAATTTGGAGTTTGAAGGCAGAGTTAAGAACGTTTAATTTTTCTCTGCAAAGTTTTATTCCAACTGCTGCCTGTGGATCGGGTTTGTGCTTCTGATGACTGAGAGTTATAATTTATACCAGTTTTCTGAAGCAGCACTTAAATTTTCTGGGGCCTGTCTTGATAGATGAAATCTATGGAAACAGCTTGATTTCCACTGTGATTGACAGCTGCAACTGCTCTGACTCCAGCGATATCGAACTCAGCGATGACTGGGCAGCAAAGAAATCTCCAAAAATCAGTCGAGCTAGCAAATCACCTAAACTCCCCAGGTAATAACGTCTTGGATATTTCTTGTTCTTTTTCCCCAAGTGGCCCCTCTTCCTCCCTTCCTCCCCTTCCCTCTCTTGGCACCTTGTAAAATTAAAAGTAAACTCCTTTGGGCACATAGGAATCCTCTGTAAGACTGGGGTCCTCTACAGTGTGCGGTTCTGGGCTGATCTCAGAGATTGGTATAGAGTTGGACTTTGGGGAAGATTTCTGGGACAAAATGTAATAGGAAACAATAGAGCACAACTTCTCCTCAGACAGTCTCAAAGAAAGATTTTATAAACTCTCCCACCTTTTCTTTTGCCTCTCTTGCCACCATGGACTGTATTTTGTCCTTCAAACAGACTGTTTTTACCCCTTCAGTCCTTAGAGTCCCTGGTCTAGTTAAAACCTTTATTTCCTCAGGAATATTTTCAAAGTCGTATGTCTTTGAAAAGACATATGCATAGGTGGCACACATCCTGGCATAGGTGGCACTGATGCTGTGGTGGCCTTGCAAGGGAGCCTCAACAGACAGACCCCCCTAAACACTGCATCGACGAGGTTCTGTAGCAGTATGCAGAAAGAGCTTCTGCGCTATTAATTTGTCTGGTTGTTTTCCTGACAGCTCTTCATTATATTCATTATGTGTGTAGACAGAATCCCCCAAACCTGCATGGAGCCTCACTGATGTCTGATGTCCCTCACAGATGACATCTACCTGCCATCTTCATATTATGGGATTGAGGGCCTGTTGCCTTGCATCTGTAGTTGACACTTTTCCAAAGACCTTGTACTGTGAGCTTGCCGTAGTATGAGGCAGGGAAAATTCATCCTTTTATATGTGAGTGCTATGTTCAAAATACCAACGTTTTACTTTAGTAGTACTTACTTGGCAAAAGAACCATGAATTCCTGAGTCTAAAACTGCAGGGCCTCAGGAAAAACAACTATCTTGCACCCTTGGTTTTCTAAGAACATAATTTTGAAATGTAACTTTTGTTTGTTACATTTCTGCCAGTGAGCTCTTTAGGTGCTTGAGCTTGTATTCTTGGCCTTCCTTGTATAGTGGGAGGTAGAAATAACTTTTGGCTTAGGGTAGGAGCACTGTCAACATTTGTGGAGCCTTGGTTTGCTGTACTAATGTGAAAATCTGTCAGCTGAGGTGTCATGTTCTCATTTCATGAGACTTTGCTCAAAGTTTGTGTAGCTGAAATCATTCATTCCTACACCTGTTAGGGAATAGTGGAAGATACATTGTGTCTGGCACAACTTTCTAACTGTCTAATCTAACTGTCTAACTTTGTTAGATTAATTAGAAAGCATCCAGCATGAGTTACCGCAAGTGTGTCAGGTCTTCTGTATCTTCAAATTTGACCCATAACTCTCCATCCTGTAGGCTCTACAGTCTTTATTAGTCACTTCGAGGACATCCTCCCAGTTGTCTTCTTCTTACATCTTTCCATGCAAAGACATGAGTTTTGTGCATTTTAGCTTGCCCGTTGTTGATTCTAAGCACTGCTTTACCTGCAGAATCAACATAGAAGCTCGCAAATCTCCAAAGATGTCACGAGCTGCGCAGGAGATCTCAAGGTCGCCAAGGTTACCAATAAGGAAACCCTCTATTGGTTCGCCAAGCCTGACACGAAGAGAGTTTCCTTTAGAAGATATTACTCAGGTATTGTGCACATTGTTACCATACCTGATTCAAATGCATTTCTTTCCAGAGGCAGCAGGTTGTGATAGAGATCCAATAACCACCAATAAAAGTTTTCATTAAATTACAACAAGTAGATGGAAAAACTAGAGAATTGCATCTTCCAGTTCAGTATTAATGTTCGAAAGTGCCAATGGAGTATCAGGTGTTTTTTGGTAAATACCAGGACCACTTACCTTTGTCAGTGTGAATCCGTGTGAGAGGATTTATTCTAGGTGATGATGTTGGCTCTTTGAAAGTGTATGTGAAAACAGTTCATCAGGTTCTCAGGCCTGTCTTAATACCACCATAATTCTCTGTTTTGCCAGGGATTGCAGAAATAAGGAAATGTTTGCTTCAGAGGACCACATGTTCTGTTTCATAATTAACATGAAACAGTCTTAGTTGGGAGGAAGGAAAGGAATTACCACTTTGCACTCTTTGTGGTGTTCATGTCCTCTGGGTAAATGAAACTTAGCAGGCTGTAGAACTGTCTGGGTTGTATATTTCATTAATAACAGCCTGTGTTCCTTTAATTTTCTTTTGTTTGGTTTGGTTTTTTCTGCTCTCTTGTTTCACTTTTTCCTTTTTATGAAAAATTCTAGAACAGTTACACGGAGATAGGACCAAAAGCCCTTTGAACAGAGCAGAAGACCTGAGGCTTAGATCCTGCTCCTAATACTGGCAGCATAACTCCTGGCCTTTGAGAAAACTTTACTGGTCTTTCAGACCCATAATATGTGTACTATGGCAGCAGTGGTTTGGGAAGTTGCTTTAGGAGCTCCAGGGGAATATATGTTTGTTGTTATGAGTAATCAAATTTTGTCTTGTTTATTGTTCTGTAAAGCGATTCATGAGCATAGAACCAACGGGCAGGGTGTATCACTCGGAAATACAGAATAGCTGTGGTCCTGCTGGGCAGGAGCAGCAAGTGCCAGAAAACAGACCTGTTCTCACTAAGCAGGCATTGTGTTGTTCAGATCCTCAAGAGTTTTAATCACCCTGTGGCTGTTGCATACATCATTTCTGATGGTGTTTAGATATCAGAATGAGTCTTCTTAATGACTGGGTAAAACCATTGCTACATAGGCACTTTAGGCTGTTTCAATACAATAAAAACAAGAGAAGCTGAAATTGCATTATCACTTGCAATACCTTGATTGCTCTGCAGATTTTTATTAGAGCTTGATACAGATTTTATCAGGTAAAAATGATCTTGTTTTTGTTTTGCAGCACAACTACCTTGCTCAGGTCACATCTAATATCTGGGGAACCAAATTCAAAATTGTGGGCTTGGCTGCTTTCCTACCAACTAACCTTGGTGCAGGTAAAAGTAAACTCTTGATTTTTTTGCATGTCAAATTCTTTCTAACAAACAACAAACTTATGCCATGAGATTTTTTGTAAGTGATCAAAAGGCTTCTTTAACAAAGCACGTATTTTCTGTAGACAGTGGGAATTAGATTTTATTAATTTCACTGCAACTAAAGGAGATTAAAATCTATAAATACAATAATGAGATGGTCAATAAAATGCTAGAAGTCTCACCTGTAATAAAATGGTAAATTGACATTTGAGCCCAGACCTCTATTTTTACAGTTTCTTTGAACAAAACCCACACAAATAAAAAAAAGGTTTTGCAAGAGTACTATAAAAATAATAGTTTTTAAGTTACTGCAATAGAAATATTTTTTAAAGTCAGATTTTTATAGTTATTTAGCTACAAATTACACAAAAAAAAGCTATTACAGCCTCATGCTCAAGATTCTTCAAGTCAGTGCAGAGCCTCATCACATGGTTCTCCTTCTGGGGCATCAGTAATCTGGTAGCCTTCATTAAAAGCAGCAGTTGTCTATCAACCTTTTTCTGAGTAGGCCAGATCTACCCAGATAGTCCTGTTGGAAGGAGGAAGGCTGGGTGAGGAACAGGGTACTGCCTAGCAGAACTGAGCTCTGAACTGAAATATTAACACAAGCCTAGCAGTTCAATGAGCTCTTTAGGAAACTTATTTGGTCCCGTGTTGCCTTATATAGTTGGGTCAGGAGTACATAAAGATGCCCTGGATGCAGAATTAGGTGGATACCTTTTGTGGCTATATGGACTGCTAGCAGCAGTTGAATGACCGCAGGTCGCTCTAATTCTCTCACTGCCGGTGGCAGATAGGAAGGGATGTAAGTGTAGAGTAAATGTCTAGTGATACTTCTTTCAAATGTTCTCCCAGTCTCCAGTGGTTTGGGTCCCAGGGACTTCCTGAGCCCAGTGGGATTTCTCTGTATCTAGTAATCATCAGCAGATTTCCTTCCTGAGAGCTTTCCAGTTTTCCCCTAAAGTCATATAAGTTGGTAGTTTCCTGTGGTGAAAAGTTCCAAAAGTAGAATGGAAAAAAGTGTTTTCCTTCCATAAAAATAGATGTGAATACAAGATGAAGTAATTAATTATTTAGTTACAGAGCTGCTGCTTCCATTTAAAGAGAAATAGCTGAAAGCAACAATCTCTTTTATCCCATTTATGCAAAGTGTTACATAGTGATTTGACAAAGAATGGCTTGCCCATGCACATGTATACAGTAAATAACAATATTCATAGCCCTTCTGTCTGCTTTGAATTGCTTCTTCCTTAGCTTTACATGCTATTTGTGTAACAGACTTTTTTGTGTCTTGTTATATTCTTTCTGTAGTAATATATAAAACCAGTTTGCTGCATCTGCAGCCCAGGCAAATGACAATATATCTCCCAGAAGTGCGGAAGATTTCAATGGACTACATTAACATGCCTGTCTTTAACCCAAATGTTTTCAGTGAAGACGAAGATGATTTACCAGGTAAGGAGGAGCTGGAGGGCTGCCGTGTTATGGGTTAAGCTAGATGGAGGTCAGGTCAGTTGTGTCATGGTCCCCTCTGGTAAACATACAAATCAAAATCCTTTAGTCTGATGGGGTCCTATAGAACTGAGTTAGAATAAGGCTAACATGTATTATGGCCATCGTTTTCTAAAATGTGTGGATATATAAAATATAATCCATAAAGAGATCCTTAGTTTCAAGTTCATTGGGAAATTAGTCGTTTGCTAATTCACCTTAGTTTGCTAGGAATTCTCCACAGACTGCAGTCTTGCACTCTGCATCTTGATAGGACAGAAGTGTAATGTGTTGGAAGCCCAAACATGTTGTTCTTGAGACCTGATGGCATCGAAGCACAGCCAGCTGATAGGAGCTTGGGTTGGAGAGCAGGTTCCCATAAAACTCAGCCACCCTTTAAGAAGTGATAAATGCTCATTTGGATTTTTATCACTACTAAGGGGCTAAAGTAGTAAAGTAGTCGATAAACAAGGCGGGGTCAGGAGGAATTTTTCACTTCACTGAGATGTAAGGTAGCAGAAGAATTAAGCAGTGCAGGGAAGGTTTGGGTGCAGGTGATGTGATATGGGAGGTGAAAGGACTGGAAGTACTGAGGACCTCCTCCAATCAAAAAAAAATCATCGTGCCAATAATATTAACAAATAATAGAAAAGAAGATAAATTAATACATTTTAAGAATTTTCATATCACTGAGTGATTCCTGTTGCCAGGTCACAGGTTTTTGGATCTATAGAAGTGGCTGTCATGGCAATACCCTTTAAAGAGGAAGGGGTATGAGCACTGCAAAGCAATTAAAGACTTGTGCTAGAGTCTACTGAAACAAATGGAAATGCTCTCATTATTTCAGACCAGGGTTTCAACTGCTGACAGCACCAAAGCTTTTGTCTGACCCAAGCATCAGAGTAGTCCTCTTCTAAAGAAATACTTGTACATTTAAAACTAAGCCCATTTTTTTCACAGTCTGGGGGACTTGGCTTGCTTAATTTCTGTCTACATGATACTCACCTGTAGTATCTGAAGAAAATAATAGAGACATTGGTGATTGTATATATAGTATTAATAGGAAGCACCCAAGATTTGCTATTATGAAACGTGGTCAAAGCTGTCAGAAAGTAATATAAAAAGTTAATACAAAGTTTTCACATCTCTTCCTGAAAATTGGGTTGAATCTGCAATAAGAGATGAAATGGTACTCATAATTGCAGGTACACCACATAAATAGAAAATTGTTAGAGACTCTGGTAACAGCTCCTCACTTTGAGAAGGCTAGTAAAAGAATCATACTACCCTATCCTCCATAACAGCCTTCCTCTTGTCCACTTTTTCCTTTCTAGTTTCTTCTGAAAATTAATTTCTGACTTAGTAAATGGTGGCTACTTAAACCTTCAAAGATGTTTTTGGGGATATCCTTTCTTAAAGCCTGCATATAAAGGAAAAAAGTACCATATACTGAAGGAAAAAATATTGCAGGGTAAATAATGATTACATGATGGATTAAAAAAAATATAGTAGAAAGCTGCTCTTGGGCACTGGAATGTTCATAGTGAGGTACACTTGGGACAGGTGTTTTTTAATGTAGTCAGTAAAGATTAGGCAAGACAAATGCACAGTGAATTGATTTAACTTACAAAGTATGCAAACTAATCAATTAAAAGCCGTTGGAGAAATGAAGAAAACATTGGATTTAAACACTTCGGAGTATTAAGCAACACCACAACAAATGATATTTTGTTGGATAAGGCAAAATGACAGCAACATTTGGGGTTGCTCAAGCCGTGCTAACAATTAAAGCTCAGGCTCTGGCAGCTAAATTGCTACGCCTGCAGGCATCAGGGTGAAAGCATGGCCTGCCAGCCAAGCACAGAACCACTCTGCCTTAGGGTCAGTTAAGTTTGGCTGTTGGTCTTCGTCTAAAGGAATGAGCAGAACTACCACAAGTATTTGCCAGCGTAGCCACAGTCCTATCTGTACACCTCCCACGTTCATGACTGATGCTGATAAAAGCCTAATGTTATCGAAAATGTAATTATAGGGCATAGGTAGATGACTAGAATTTTAATTAGAAATTAATTAGGAACCAGGCAGCATTTGGAGGAGTCCTGACTAATGGATCTCTTATGTGATCTGGTCTTGCAAATCAGAGGTCTCCACAGAATTTAGCACACTTAAAAGATCCTGGATATGACACTAGATACTTGATCTCTTGATCAGTAACCTACTGATACAACTCACTTACGATTTTCTGTGGGTTTTTTTACAGGTAGTTTAATAAAAAATAAAGAACTTGCAATATTCTTGGAAGTTATAAGATAGTATTTACTGTTTTCCCTCTTTATTCTTTCGTTCCTTCTTGACTTCTGCACCTCTGCTTGAATGCAGTGTCCTCATTTTCCTGCTCTGGCTTTTCAGTGGTAGTTCCTGTTGGAATAAACCACTTTTTGCAAAAGGAACTGCAAACAATTGAACACTCTTCACGCTTCTGCTCAAAATCCTGAGAATTCCTTCTTGCCACATTGTCCCCTTTTCAATGCCACCACGTGGGAAAATATGCTTCTTTACACATTTCTTTTGTGTCCTGTCCAAACATTGATGTTGCAGTCGCCCTGACTACAGTACCTGCTTCTTGAATCTTTTTGGGTTCCCATCTATTTCCTCACATCTTCTCCTTACAAATCTTCTGAGAACTTTTCTAAGTTTTGTCTGCATTTCATTCCATCATAGTCCTCTCTCTCTGTTTCAGCTTCCTTCCTTTTGCATTGCTGGTTGGTTTGTCACCCACCATACGCAACTTTTCCCAACTATTGTCTGTGTTCTCCAGTTCTCCCAAGCTCACTAAGTCTAGGAACCTTATACCAGATATTATACAGTGCCTTCAGTGCAGGTCTTCAACTTTCTTTTTCTTAGCCTCCACTTCTTTCCTTTATTTACTTGTTTGTTTTGTTCAACTGTTTGTTGATGTATTAACTATCAGAAGTCCTTCCCTGAAAACTAGTGAGTCTAGATTTAACAAAACTTTTATTGATTTGAGCAGAAGCAGTTAAAATCTGATGATGAGTGACTGCTAATTCAGATCGTGAGGGCCCATGGGGATCTAGTGTAGGCTGAAAGTGCAGTCAGAGCTTGACCTCTGAAGTGTCGCTCCCAAGAAGTGGCTTTAAAGTTGATCACCAGCTGTTGCAAGTAGCTCTTGTGCAATGGGAGTCACGGGAGATGGGCTGGTTTACGTGTTCCTACTGAGGTCTGATCCGCTGGTTTTGGGAACCGGTAGCAGCCCCGTAGAGTCCGTAAAGGTAGCAAATAGTTTAAAAGGCCCCTCCGTGACTGGGCAGCCCCCCAGCGCAGGCCCGGCCGTGGCACGGGAGGGATGGCTGTGGCGGGGAGCGGAGGCCGGGGCGGCGGTGACGCTCTGTGTTCTCCCTTGCAGTGCCCGGCGCCCCCGGCGCGCCCGCCAGCAGCCCGCCCTGCACCGTCAACATCCCCATCGCGCCCATCCACAGCTCGGCGCAGGCCATGTCGCCCACGCAGAGCATCGGCCTGGTCCAGTCGCTGCTCGCCAACCAGAACGTGCAGCTGGACGTGCTGGCTAACCCGCCGGCCGAGGCGGGGGGCGAGGGGCCGGGACCCTTCGCGGGGGCTCCGGGCCGCTTTCCCGGCCCCGGGGCGGCGGCGCTGGCCGTGGGGGAGCTGGGCC
>VZTI01002070.1:6394276-6421309 GCA_013397865.1 Struthidea cinerea | reverse complement strand
CGCCCCTCGATCTCTGCCTCAAGAAGGGGGAGTTCTCTCTCTACCCAGCGGGGCACTACCAGACGCCCCTGGGGTACGAGCGGATAACTACGTTCGACAGCAGCGGGAACGTGGAGGAGGTGTGCCGGCCTCGCACCAGGATGCTCTGTGCCCAGAGCACCTACACGCTGCCGGGCCCCGGCAGCTCTGCCACCTTGCGCATCACAGCTGCCGAGAAGAAGATGCAGCAGCCCTGTGCCAGCGCCACCCTGAACCGGCTCACGGTCCCCCGTTACTCCATCCCAACGGGGGACCCGCCGCCCTACCCTGACATTGCCAGCCAGCTATCCCAGGGCAGAAGCATGGCGCAGAGGCTGGACAGCAGTATCATTCATGCCACTCTGCGGAGGAACAGCAGAGAGGCAGCGCTGAAAATGGCTCAGCTGATGGATGGTCAGAGAGCCACCTTGCAACTTCCCCCTAAGGCCAAAAGCAACATTGTGACGGCACAATACCAGCAGAGAGTACCCACAGCCTTGTACACCTGCAGCCAATGCAGCAGTGGCGGCGCTGGCAGCAGCAGCAGTGCGAGCGCTGGTGGCGCGGGCAACATTGCTAGTGCCAGCACTTCCAGTATTGGTGGCATGAGACCTGATCTGAGCACGGGGAGTGGCTCCCAACACAGCTCTGTCATTGCTCACTCTGTCAGTACTTCACCTCTGGCCTCCCAGTCCTCCTACAGCTTGCTGAGCCCGCCTGACAATTCCCGTGACCGAGCGGATTATATCAACTCCGCCTTCACGGAGGATGAGGCCCTTTCTCAGCACTGCCCGGTGGAGAAATCAGTACGGCACGTACCTGTGTCCTTGACAGAGGCAACCCTTAGTGTAAAACGGCCACCGCCGTACCAGTGGGATCCCATGGTGAGCGAAGAGATATGGGTTCCTCAGGAAAGGACATCTCAGAGCTCAGTGCCCAACCCTCTAAAACCTCCTCCGCTCATCATTGGTCAAGCTCAACATCTGGATATGTCTCGAGTGCCATTTGTTTCCCCCAAGTCTCCAACCAGTCCCACTGCCACTTTTCAGACGAGTTATGGGGTTGGAGTACCTTACCCAGGAGGCTACAGTGCCCCACCCCTTCAGGGAATGCAGGCCCCCTGCTCCCCCAAAGAAGCTCTGGCCCCAACACAGTTTGCACAGCAGGAGCCCACAGTTGTGCTTCAGCCAGGTTATCCATCCAACCTCTCCTATTGCCCTTTGCCACCCATGTACCCGGGAAGTAGCACTTGCTCTAGTTTACAGCTGCCACCGATCGCCTTGCACCCATGGAGCTCCTACAGCACCTGCCCACCCGTACAGAACCCCCAGGGCACCTTGCCCCCCAAGCCGCTCCTCGTGGTGGAGAAGCCAGTGATGTCTCCCCCGCCAGCAGAGCTGCAGGGCCATGTGGGCACAGAGGTAATGGTGGAGACGGCAGACACTTTCCAGGAGGTGCTCTCCTTGACAGAAAGCCCTGTTCCTCAAAGGACAGACAAATTTGGCAAGAAGAGTCGGAAACGCCTGGACAGTCGAGCCGAGGAAGGAAATGTGCAGGCTATCACCGAGGGCAAGGTCAAAAAGGAGGCAAGGACACTGACTGACTTCAATTCACTGATAGCCAGCCCTCGGCTGGGGAGGGAGAAGAAGAAGGTCAAGAGCCAGAAAGATCAGCTGAAGTCCAAGAAACTGAACAAGACGAATGAGTTTCAGGACAGTTCAGAGAGTGAGCCGGAGCTTTTTATCAGTGGAGATGAACTGATGAACCAGAGCCAGGGCAGTAAAAAGGGTTGGAAAACTAAAAGGAGTTTGAGGACAGCCAGTGAGCTGGATGAATTCAAGTGCCGGAAGGCCAGTGAGAAGGAGGATGGGAGACTGGGAAGCCAAGGCTTTGTGTATGTGATGGCCAACAAGCAGCCACTGTGGAACGAGGCAACGCAAGTCTACCAGCTGGACTTCGGAGGGCGGGTGACCCAGGAGTCGGCAAAAAACTTCCAGATTGAGCTGGAAGGACGACAGGTAGGAAGGGGTAGCACGTGTTTGCTGGAATGGGGGCCAGGGTGTGGGAAAACTATGCCAGGAATAAGCTGTCTCTCATGCTGCCAAGTGCCTCCTGCTTGTGTCATCTATTCCCTGAAAAAAAGCTTTGCCATGTGGTTGATAAAAAACAGCTGTCGAAGGTCTAAGTTCAGCATGGAGGGTGAAATTCAGTTGTAAAGTGAATATACAAAGTATGTTTGCTCTTACTGCAGTCAGACATGGGAACAAGGCCCCCTTTAGTCTGGCTGGCTCTCACAGCTGAAGGTTTTGTAATAAACACAACAGCTCTCTGCAGTGGTAGCTGCACTTGCCATCAGTGATGGTTGCAGATGGCAGCTAATTTTGAGTGAACACCGCTCCCTTCTTGCCCCGCTCACAAAGGTTAGCCAGTCAGCAGGTAGCTAAGGCAGCTAGGTTCCCTTCATGCCAAAATTTCCACTTGTGAGCAGCTACCCGGCCCCTGGGGTTGGCTCTTAATGCTAGAGGACAGAGACACTGACCCACCCCAGAAAAAAGTGCTTCTGGGCTACTTTTGAACCACCCGTAGGTAGAAGGGTCAATGAGTAGTTCAAAAACTCAAAACACTTAATTTTTGCCAGAGTGGTATGTTACTACTACTACACCAAACCCAGGCTTGTAAGTGGTGCTAATGAGCAGGATGCTGGACTGAGACTCAGGAGATTCATATTTATTTCCTTGTCCAGCTGTAAGTCACTTTTGCTTTACCAAAGATATCAAGGCTCTCATCTTCCTCTGATTTAAGTTGGGAGTTAGATGTCTTAAGTATCCAACATGCATGACCAGCGGTAGTCTTTTGGTTTTTCTTGTATGTAACAACAGCTCAAAGGCGGCGATCAGAGTAATTTGTACCCCTTTCTTCTTCAAGTAGATGGCTGTGGATATGTGCCCATGGGCAGCTGTGCAAAAACACCCAACAACAGGTTTTGGTGGTGGGGGTGGAACAAAGCCTGACTTGACTTGCACAGTCAGTCCCCATTCTAGCTCAAGGATCTTCGCTGCAGAGCAAATAAAATCTGGATTTCTGATGACGCAAATGAAAAAAACAGTAATAATAGGCCAGGCTTCAGATGTTCCCTGTGGAAGAGCAGTGAACAACCTGACTACTAGTTTTGCTTTTACATTTCAAACAGCTCTCACTGCTCTTTTGCTAATTCATTCTTGCTGTAATTATGTGCTAGTGAAGTTTATGCAGAGGAAAACAGAACTGCAAAGAATGGACACCTTATCAGCTATGAAGTGCTAGAGTGAAGAAATTGGTTATTCCCCTTCCCTGAAAGCTCCTTTCTTTGAAAACAAAATCTGTTTTCCTGATGGGCTGCTGACAGGATGTTTCCAAGGGAGAGACTGATATTTTCCTGCAGAAAGCATGATGCTGGTGTACCCACATCTGCTGAAATAATTGGTGACAAGCTACTTAAACCAATGCTGTATGCAGTCTAACATGTTTCATCAGTTTACTCCACAGAGTCAAATATTGCAGTCAAATACTCAATACAGACCGAAAGTACACTGTTCTTTGGCATCATACCCCATTCTGTCAGTAGCTCAAATCATATCAACTGAGAAGGCGAGGTGTTCTTACAAAGGAGCAAAAAATTTCGCTCTTACTCTTCTCTGTTTCCTTTTCTGTGGTTCATTTTTTTTTGACCTTGTTCTCTTTTTCCTTCCTTCTCCTCTTCCCCTGCTTCCCAGGTGATGCAGTTTGGAAGAATTGATGGCAATGCTTACATTTTGGACTTTCAGTATCCATTTTCTGCAGTGCAAGCCTTTGCTGTTGCTCTGGCTAATGTGACTCAACGCCTCAAATGAACAAGCAGAGACTGGAGAGAGGAAAATGTTAACCTTCTCATAGAGTCCAAACCGGAAAATGTCAGGGCAGCCTGCTTTAGGTGTGCAGAGATGCCTGGGAGTTAAGAAGGCAGTAAAACTGGAAAAGTCTCTTGGTGCCCACCAGAAGGGCATTAACTCTAATCAGTCTTGGGGTGGAGGGTGGGGGGCGCCTTTCTGTTTGTTTGTTTGTTTGTTTGTTAGCTTGTTTGTTTTCTGGTTTCTTTTTCTTTTCAAGCGTTGTGCTGGGTCTCAGAAAGAGTGAAGGGTTGAGAACCATTCAGTGTTACGTGGAGAAGTGTGGCTTTTGGCTTGTTGTGGTGGTTCTGCTGTGTGTGCTACAGTAGCTGATGTAAGCTCATGGGGGGATTAAAACAGACTGCTCTTTTTGATAGACTGCCTTATCTCATGCTATTCTTTCTAAAACAGGGAACATGACTTTTTTCTGGTCCAGTTTGTACTACTACTACTACTACTACTCTATTACTAAAACATCGGTGATAGCAACAAAAAAGTAGAAAAAAAAAAGAAGCTCTAATACTTGAAGACGTGTTTCTTCTCTGTTATCTGCTAATAAATGAGCACCACAGGTTCCAGGGAGGCTTATGTAGGTAAACATTTAATTTATAAACAGTGATGAGAAAGAGAAGAGAAAAAATCGTTGCTGATGGGTTGTCATGGTTTAGGAATGGCATTCCCCAATTTAGTGTTTCCACCAAAACACTCCAAACCATGCACCACTCGTTCACTCCCCCATCCCCTTTTCCCTTCCCTCCGGTGGGATGAAGAGGAGAATTGGAGGCACAAAAGGTAAAGATCACAGGTAGAGATAAGAATGATTTACTGCAAACAGCAGTGAAATAAGAAAACAAACAGTAACAGTAGCAGCGTTAATAACAGAGTGCAGAGAGGTGAAGGATTCCCACGCGAGTGCTCACCACGGGGGGGACCTCTGCCAATACCTGACTGTGCTGCCACACTATGCCGCCCGGATGGGACCCCTTCCCACGGCCCCAGAAAATGATGGGAGGTGGTATAGAATAACCTCTGGGTTCTAGCCGTGTCCTCTCCTGGCTACTGCAAAAATGAACTCTGTCCTGGCTAGAACCAGGGTTTAAAAACACACTGTATCAAAGAAGCTGATGTCTGCTTGTTTTGTGTGCTGTTATTGAGGATAAACATCTTTCAGTAGGTGACAGAAGACAGAGGAGCAAATAGTTACAAGCATTGCTTCTTTTGTTACTGGCATAAACATCTTCCAGTAGGTGAGAGAAAACTGGAGAGGAAATAATCATGAGCGTTGCTTTTTTGTTCACATTGGTCAGCAGTATTCTCTGATTTGGCCTGTAGCTGGGAGAGGTACAGTGTGATCAGATGTACCTCTGAGGCCATGCTTGTGCTTGTTCCTCATTTCAGCGTGTTTACACCGTGTAAACAAAGTCTTTCCAGCAAATGAGAAGACCCAGTGTATTCAGTCCTCATAGCAATCAGTATCAATCAAATTCTACAACAGTGCTTGAGTTAGGAAGGAGACAGAAGTGTAGCAGGTCGTTACAAGAAGAAATTTCATCAGGGAAGCAAATCCATTACAGAAAACAACACCATGGCTGGCTGGAGAACAAATGAGTTGATTTGTTGAGATCAAATGAGAGATTACAAAACGTCACAGCAAATTTTTTTCAAAAATTGATCTTTTGAAGTTAAAGGCCCACTGGGAAAGATTTGCTGGTTGAGATGTCAATGGCTGCTTTGTCTTTCATCCACGGTTTAACTTCTTTACTTGAAAAACTTGGTATAGCTTCAGATGAATACGTGTGATTTTCTCTTTGTTTTTCTTGAGTCCTAGTAGCAGGGCAGATGTGTGTTGCATTTGATTTATTCTAGAGGAACATTTCACGTAAAATCCTGCTGTAGTAGAAATTACCAATATGCAGTGAGCTTCTAACTTCTGCTCTGCTGAGGCTTCCAGAGCTGTACAGCACAGAGGAGCAATGCCAGTCAGAGGAGTTTCAGAGAGTTGCCAAGGGAGGTGATGACTTAGATTGGGTAATGCCCCACAGGGTGGGTCCAGGAAAAACCACCTGTGAGATGGTTTCACTGGAGAGAGGAAGGAGAAAAGTAGGAAGGAAGGAGCGGAGCAGTAGATGGTACCATGCCTGTATTATCCCAAAGCTTAGCAGCTTCTGCTTTTGTGTGGGATTGGTCAGGCTCAACATTACCCTTGGCATCTATCAGATTGTTGTTTTCTTTAATTAATTAGTTTTGTTTCCATTAATTGTCTGGGGCCGTTTGTGTTCTTTTTCACGTGCCTGATTTATTCAGCAGTTTGAGTGCCTGTATGTATAATGTGTATGGAGCAAAGGAACCAAAATAGATTTGTTTCTGGTCCCTTGAAAATCAATGGAAATGTTTAACTTGTTGTTTTTTATTGAGGAAATGCTATTAAGCCCTTTGCCTGTATTGAGTTATATACTGTAAAAACAGTAGGTTGAATTCTCAGTCCACTGATCCCAGTACACAAAGAGGGAAGTTGGCTGATGAGAGTCCTCACCTGCCCTAAGGTCTGTGCTAACCAGCTGTACCCTAATTAGTGTTTCACAGGTGCACACTGAACACTCTAAGACAAGAAACATACCAGGGCTGGCTTGTTTGTTTGCTGAGGGAAGGGCCACTTAGTCACGTGTCAGAAATACTCAGCTGGAAGAACACCACCAGCCAAAATTATTAGTACATGGAAACAAAGCAAATATTCTTCTCTGAATAAAATCTCATTAAATAGAAGAACTTCAGCATGCAGTTTCTTTAACCTTCCAGAGATCATTATTCTTCTTCACTTTGTTCATTGCCAAATTTTTCCAGTTATTAGCAGTTTTATTCTAATGGAGAACCAAGAACTGAAACCTGATAAAAACAAGTAGCAGAGTTACTAATACCCAGTATTTCCCAGTATTAGAGAGAGAAAATGCTCTCAAATATATAGAATTTTAATGAAAGGAGTGGGAAATATGTAAAAGTCAGAGTGTACAACTGGATCCTAAATTATACAAAGAACAACTGAAAGTTGTTTTATTTTCCATTGAGATACAACATAGGAAACAAATTTAAGAATGCCCCCAATTAATCACTTAAATCCTGAAGACTGCTATTTCATTCAGCCAAAAGATAGGTGTTACATTTTCTATTTCATTAGTAAAACTCAGTTTTTCTGTAGATAACTTGAGTTCTTCTAGGAAGAATGTAGCAAAGTGTTCAGAAATACCTAGCTCTGTTATAAATGCAGTAATTTTCACTAGTAAAGGATGTCTTTTTCCAAAGCTTTTTTTTTCAGTTGTGCAATAATTTTAACAGTCTAGGGACTTTGTGTTGTTTCTCTTGGGTTGTTTTTTTGTTTTGTTTTAGTTTGGGTTTGATTTTTCTTTAGGGAGTTTTGAGTGGTTTTTTAAAGATAATTTAATGCAGATTTCCTGTTAATGTCCAAAAGACAAATTATTTTTCTTGTGTAATGTAATGAGTGATTTAGGGATTATTTTATTACTATGTATCAGTGAGTTACACACATTTATATTTAAAGAGCATCTTTGTAAGCAGTTGTTTGCTACCAGGTATATTTTGCAGCAAGAAATTAAAAATGCTTATAGGAAGACCTGGTTTTGCTGGATAATTTGCAAAAACTTCATAATGCAGGCAAAAATATTTTTTTGGCAGCTAAATGCAATGAGTTTGCTATGGAGAACTGTGCAGACTACAGAGAGTCTGGGTGAGTTCTTTGGGACCTGCAGAAATCTGTCCTCTGCTTTCCTTCTTTCTTTGTAACTATATTTTGGTTGGGAGTGGCTTAAAAAATAGAAGGCATGGTTTGCTTTCTCTTGAGGTACAAGATAAGGTGGGTTATGTGATAAGAGAGGGTATAACACCACGGGCTATTTGTAAGGAGATCGTTGTGTAGTTAGTGGGGTTTGGCGATGGCACAGTTCAGGTGGAGGTACAGGCAAACTAGCTTGGAATAAGCTGAGGCACAAGGAATAGTGTAGCAGTAGAAGCATTTTCCTCTGCTCAGCCTTACGATGCTCCTTCTTCAGCTGGGCTCAGCTGGCTCCAGCTCAGACAGAGTGCTTCTGGCAGGTGCTGCACAGAGCTGATGGAGCTGTGCCCTGACGTTGCCCTGCAGCAGCTTTGCCTCTTCAAGACACTCCATAGGAGACCTGTTGGAGCAGGCGTTCCTCCACTCATCCTTCTAGGTCTGCTCCAAGAGCAGTGCGAGGTTGCCATGGAGTTTGGCTGCAACAGCTTTGGGCAGAGAAAGCCCTGATGCCAGCCAGCAGCCATGGTGTCCATCTGAAGTCAGAATCTGCTCTGCTGGTGTTGCAAAGGGATGAAACCAAAAACCTGATTCTTTTGAAAAAATAAGGTGATATCCTCAAAATAGATCTCCTAACAGAGTCTAAAAATGGATGTTCAAAGTCTGGCATAAATGGAGTGGCAAATTTTAGCTTGAAACAGTAAGAATACATGTTTCTGCAACATCCTAAGAAACTATGAAAAGGTGGGGGGTGACAGAGGAAGAAAAAAGGAATTATCACATTAGCAGTTTTGCACTCAGTTCCAGAGATCGCAGTAACATGTGCCATGGGCTGCTTGAATATCAGTAAGTCTGCACACAGGTTCATCTCAGTGACAGAAGTTTTCTGTGATGCAGCCACAAGTAAAACAGTGTTTTTATGAAGATGCATGAAGGTCTACAGGTGTCAGACAAGGATATCTAACTTTGCTGAAGCCTTCAGCCTAAACTTTCCATAGGTCCAGGCTTTCCTTGATGTGTCTTTTTAGTGTCCTCTCAGAAATTACAAACAGATTTTGGAGCTTGCCTGATTGTTGCCTCAGACAATTTCTGTGCATTTGCTTTTTGCAGCCTGATGTGTGTGATCCTATATTACCTTGGTGCCCTCTTACCTCTCAGAAACATTTTACATCCTCATATAAAAAGAGCAGCAAGTGCAAAAACTGATTTGATAAAGTGAAAGGGAAGAGAAGACACAGTAAATTGTTGTTAACTTTTAAGAATGTGTTTCCCAGAGCAACAGTTTGGAAATTGCACACATCTGCAGGGCCCAAATTACTCCAGACCAGTAAATCAGAGATTAGTAAGAGATGAGACCCTTGTGTGGCATGCTGACAGAGGGGCAACTTCCAGCCTCACTACATGGTTACACCAAGATACAGAAAAGAGCAGAATCCAACCCAAAATGTACTTCCCCATTACTGTGTGATTATAAGGTAAAGATGACTTGTATGACCCATACATCCACTCAAGGAAATTGTAGAGCATTAGCCAACAGACGTGTTGACAGCTCCATATAACCCCCCTTGAAGAGTGCTAGAAGTAAAATCCTGGCCACAGAGTAGTCATTCAGATTTTTGACTTGGTTATTCCCATTTCTAGGATTTCATCACAGGACAGGAGGGCAAGCTGTTTATGTTATTTAGGGATTGGCATAATGGTTTTCCCAGTGTGAGAGAGCAAGTCAGCTATACTGCTTACAAAAATGGGAAAATCTTAGTAGACAGATTTTGTGTTCATGTCCCTTCCCCTTCAAGGCATAAACCTTCATTAGCAATTACCAATTTAGAGTTCTGCTGACCTCAGGAGCAGTCTGCAGAGAGACACCACAGGTCCTCTTTACAGGATTGGAATTTACATGCACCATTCTCAAAGGAATAAAATTAATTACTACTTGTGAACAATGGTCTATGTGATTCATTTTGTCTTTGTATTTATTTAATTTTCTTCTTTAAAAGTCCCACAGAGATGTTTTAAGATTAAAAGACTCTGCTTTCCCTGTTGCCTGATGTCACTGAAGATGTATCAGGAGTTTCTTTGGGCAGTTTGATTGTTGCTGCATCTTGAAAATTTTTGAGGCAAAAGCAATTAATGAAACAAAAGAATGAAATATGATTCAGTGAAGCAGTTCTTGCTAAGAAAACTGAAAGCTTTACCCTTCAACTTTTGATTTTGCAAATGAATCTGTAAGAGAAATTTGTGTTTCAAGGCAAATTGATTGTTTGGGAGCACTATTGCAAGTGCACTGGTTTGCTGACACAGAGCTGACTGCAGGATCAAAACAACATGATTTTGTGAGACAAAATTAAATAAATGAAAACACCAAATACTTACCTATCCAGAGTGTTCAATGAAAAAGTTAGATGGTGTGATGTCAAAGCCTGCCTGTCTGTTCTTAATCCTTGCCCTCTGGTTTACAATTTTAAAATATGGTCTGATTCAGCAATTCTAAATCTTGACAAAGGTTGTCTATTTTTGGAATTTCATCTGACTGGCCAAGTAGATGGCTTAAGATACAGATAAAGATTAAAGTAATAAAAGAGAAACATTTTTGAACAGTGTGTAGACACCTGAGTTTCAAGTATTTCACAGGAATAATGCTTGGCCAGTAATTCCTACTTACATTATTTGAAGCTATTTGTTCGGAACTTTTCTAACTTTCCCTTTGTTTCTGGTTTGCTTGATACTTGTTTTGCCTTTGGTTGCTTTTCACTTCTGTTTCACTATTTCTGCATTCACTGCTTCTTTTTCTGTTCATGTGTTGTGTGTTTGGGGAAGGGTATGTCTGTTCAAGATCTCGTTGTTTATTGTAGATAAAATATATGGTGTTGTGGAATAGCATGGGGATGCATTGGATTGAAAAGGCACTGTAGTGTTTCCTGAAAAAGAAGGGGAGTTGCATTTGTTTATAAATGCATTATTTTGGTACTATAAATTTGAAAGTGATTTGGGATTTTTTCTATTTTTTTTCTTTTTTTTTTTTTCTCCCTTTTTTTTAATGTAATGAGCATAGAGTCATGCAGGTGCATGCGTTCTTAAGTGAGCAAGCCCAGCATGTTTTTCTTAAGGCTTTGGAAAATTTGGTACACCATTTGTGAACTTTACTTACTTAGACTGCTTTTTAATTCTATTTTTTTGAATCTCCCCTTTTTTTTTTTCTCCCGAATATACCATGGTATACTTTGTTTCCGTTGTACCTAAAAACTACCCTGATCTGCCTCTCCTTTTATGTATCTTGTGTAATACATTTTGCAGGAGGTGCCTAGAAAGTACTGTTGGTTTCCCTATAAAAATGTGGTTTGTCCAGATTCTTTACTGTCTACATGATTGAGAGATGGACTGATTGCCCTATTTTTCCTTGATGATTTGGAGTTGTAAGAGTTGTCCAGCTGTTGCTTAATAAAATTTTGCAGACTAGAAAGTTGCTGATTTGTTTCTGTTGCATTCTGCATCTTGTCAAGCACCTTAAGTACTTTTAAAGCAGATGACAAATCTGTGCTGGAACAACCTGAATAATAACCAGCCAGATGCCATTACGCTTTCTCTTTTCAGTAGCTGCACCCACAAGTTCCACTGAACCTGATGCATAAGCCCCATCATACCTTGTGTAATTCACATGGGAGGATGGATGGCAACGATTTTGTGGTGGTGATGTTCCCATCTGCCTGGATATCAGCTGATTCTTGTGATATATCTACCCTGCTTGCTTTCCTTTTTAAGGAAGTTGCTTTTGGGGTTTGTCGTACTTCTCATTTTGTCGTTGATAAACTGGAAACTTCAACATCACCACAAGGGATTTCCTCTGTCCTGTCACCTTTAACAATAGAATAAAATGCTATGATGGCCAGTGTTTATTCCCTGGTTTAAAAAAAAAAAAAGTGCATTTTGGGAACAAAGAAAACAAAAAAAAAAGAAGGTGGTAAAGTAGCTTCCCTTGCTTGGTAAACATCCCAGCTGTGGCACAAATGAGAAAATCCTGGCATGGATCCTCATAATGGACCCAGATTACCATTGGAGTTTTGCAGGGCTCTGTGCTGGATCCTCACCTCTTCACCATATTCATGGGTGCCCTTGAAAAAAGTTTGAACATTGAGCTACAAAGTTTATTGATGATGTGAAGTTATTCAAAATACTAAAGGCAATGGCCAATTGTCAAGAATCTCAGAAAGTCTTTATGAAACTCGACAATGAAATGGCACGTGAAACTCAGTGTAGGTAAATGTGAAGTGATACATGGGATAAAAAACCTAATTTCACATTTGCAATAATGGTCTCTGCAGTGATCTCTGCTACTTGGGGAAGACCTTTTGACAGATGGGTAGCTAGTGCTCTGAAAACATCGAGTTGGTGCTCAGCAGCAGTTAAAAGAGGAAAATAAAATATTGGTAATGATTAGGAAAGGAACTGACAGCAAAGTAGAAGGTACAGGACCACTGTATAAAATTGCAGTTCACCACATTTTGTGTACTGTGCAGTGCTGGTCCCCTTGTCTCAGAAAAGGGAGAGATCTAGAGAAGATTCACAGAAGTGCAGAAGAAGGCACAAATCAATGTCTACATGAGGAATTAGTGTGAAGTCTAGAACCCTTCGCCCTGGAAAAGAAACAGCTTAAAGGAATTGCTAGAGAGCCACCAGAACAGGAGTAGTGTTGAAAGGTGGATAGGGATTACCTGTCGTCTCTTCCTGCAGAAAAACTAGGCACTGTAAAATGAAAATGCAGTGAAATACTAGAGGGGCAGGAAATCAAACAAAAGACGGAGGTTCTTCAAGGAAGTGACTAGCCAAAGCTACTTTGCCAAAGGATGCTGTGATACAAGGAGTTCACAAGAATTCAAAGACTGGGAAAGTATATGAATGAGAGATCCACTGCGACAGGAAGCAAACTACCACAGGAGCTGAAAGTTCCCTGAGCTGAAAACAGTCAGATGGCTGGGAGAGTATTAGGGGAAATACTGTATTAATTTGCTCTGCTCTCACTCTTTCCAAGGAATCTGCAAATGGCAATTGTAGGAGACGAAACACTGGGCTTTACTGGAATTTCACTGTGAACGACTGTCACTGTACATCAGCATTTCTAAACCAAGCTTAAACCTGGAGTGTCAGGCTCTGGGAAGAGGCGAAGGGGAAGACTCCCAGCCTTGTGTCTGAATGCTTTGCATTACAACTGTGAGAAGTCCTCTTCTAGCTCGGGGAAGGAATGTTGGGGCTCTGCCAGTGTTCATTAAATCCCCCTTAGCTCTAAGGGATATACCAGGGTTATCTGATGAGTTTTCAGATAAAGTTGAGCTTCTACTAAAACGCAGAAATTATGAAATTAGTTGTTAAGTTTGGAAACAGAGAAGTGGAACAGCAACATAGCTTCTGGTCATGGCACTCTGCTTTGGCTATAGTGTCAGTGTTTACCTGAACTAGTAACAGGCCAGGTGCACTGCGCTGATTATCAGAGTTTTCTTTTAGATCAAGGTTCCAGAAGTTTTCAGGTTTTTTCTTCTTTGTGAAGGATATTGACTTAAAATATAGTCAACTTCTGCTTCCCTGCCCTTTTCATGGCAGTTTGGGGGTGTTCTGCCAGCTACAGCACTGGTAATTGCTTCAGTCACAGTAACAGTCTATATCTGCTTTGCTCACGGGAACTGAGCAGGTGCAGGTTGGTTTGTTATTCCAGAAGGTTGGTTTTGGAAGGCCCCTTTCTGCTGGGTGCAACCAGCTAAATTAACACATGTGGTCACTTGCAGTTTGTAAATAAATGTCAAGCTTGTTGCACCTCCTTCTCCACGTGTCGGAACAGAAATGTGAGTAAAAGAACACTGGAGCTATAACTGGCTCTGGAGATAAAAGGAGGCATGAAAGGAAGCAAACAGGTCTGGGGAGGTGGTTTGTTGCGGGGAGGTGACTGCTGAGACATGCCTGCCTGGAAATAGCAGGTGATGCAAATGCAAAATTTATTGATTAACAGGGGCTGCAGTAAACAAATTAAAATGTAGACCTTTAGGAAAATACCCTAGGAAGGGTCCTGTAATTGTTTTCTTGCCTTGTAGAGGGACTAACAGCATTTACTTATTCTCTTTTATATATGATTGTGGTTGTTGCTGATAACAGTACAATCTTGTTTTTATTATTTGAATGAACAAAAGGGTGATTTGTGCCCATTGCTGCCTGTTGTAGAGGTCAGGATGTGCAGCCATCGAGGGAACAATATTTAATCAGGGGCTTTTAAAAGACAAGCTGGTGATACAGCAACCATACATATAGTTAAGTTTGTATATACAATTTAATAACTACTGGCTAGATCATGAACTTTTTCACCAAGACAAGTTATTGCTGTTGATGTTCTCTCAGCAATGACATATTCCACTTTATATTGGCCTTCATACCAAAATAACTATCAATAATAAAATAGCAATCTTTACTTACTGCTAATTTTTTCAAAAGCAGCTCAGCTTTCATTATGCAATTTTAATGGGATAGGAAGGTAAGTAATTATTTAGTTGTGAGAGAGTTGTACAAGATCAGAAAAAAAACCAACCTGGAGCACTTCATACCAATCACAATTCATCTCACACCTTTCATCTTGCTCCTATCCATTATAGATGTCTATTGCATATCCTCATTTTCTGTTCTGTGTAAAACTGACAAATTTCAAATCTTTGTTAGATCAAAGGGAAATCTATTCATCTGGGGGAATGTTTTCCTTTGTTGCATCTCCTGATACTTCTATCCTTTCCAGCTGTTCCACATTTTCTTCCATTTATCACTTCCCCATGGATAAGGAGGAAAGTTAGATTTGAACTCTGGGAAGTAACATTTCTTTGTTCTCCTCCTTTCTCATTGCTCTCTGTGGTGATAGTCTTCTCTCTTAAAACAAGAGCGTAGTCGTCCCCTTTGTTGCACAGTTTTTGTGAGAATAATTTCTTCCTTTTTCTTCCAAAGCCATTTAGCTATTTTTTACTTTCTTTGTAATCTGAAAGAATGTTTATTTTAGCGAAGAGTCTGTATAAGGCAGTTATAGCCAAAGGAAGATACTAAAAATGATTTAAACATCACAGAGTTTTCTAATTGCCTCATGCAGAGGCAGCTAAATGCAGAGTCTCATCTGTAGAAGTCATGTAACTGTGATTTGACTTTTAAGTGACTTCTCTCTCTCATTTATGATTTTTCTAATGAGGGAAGCATCCTTGTTTTCATCAGATCTATGAACATGCCTTAGGATTTTTGTCTCTGAGCTGATGTGGCAGGTAGTGTCATCTGAGGTGGCAAACAACACATGTTGTCATTTGTAGTTTGTAAATAAACTTCAAGCTTGTTGCATCATTCTAACAGAGTTTATTTGTTTGGCTTAGAGAAATCTCTAAAACCAAGATTCCAGTTTTGTTCATAAATCCACTGCTAGTATTGCTATTTATATGATTCTAATAATTTTATCTGAAGTGTAACAATATACAGGTTTTAGTAGATTCGTGTCAGCAGAACACAAGTGTGAAAAGGGAGAAGACATCTTTCTTAAACCCATTGCAGATACATAATTCACACTGGAAGTTCTGCTGTGAACTTCAGAAGTTCCCAATGCTGATAGTGTCTCCTCAGGCCATAAACTGAGAGAGCATCATCTGGAGAACTGCCAGAATCCACAATTAGATTCCACTTCTGGAGATTATGGAAAACTCAAGCAAGAGTAAAATGACACAGACTGAGTATCATCAGAAGTTTGTCTGTTTGCAGTTTGTGCATGACAAAAAAGTTCTCCAAAGAGCAAGGCAGTAGAACTGAGAAGGAAGTTTCCGGGAAGTCAGGGAAGATGTCATGGGATGGGGGACCAGTAGCATAGGAGTCAGAATGTCAGGTAAGGACAAAACAACCTCATGAGTGGATGCATAAGCATAAATCACTGGTATTCAGGTATATCAATGCAAAATCTGCAATGATGGTCATCCGTGACATCATCACTAGAAAGACAGTGGCCATGGAAGTTTTTTTTTTTTTAATTTTTACTGTGTGAATATTAAATGTAAAAAGAATCAAAATACAGTGGTAGATGGTGAGAATGATGGCCTCAACTCTAAATATTCTGAAATAGAAAATGTTGCATACTAAGAGAAATTTTATTTATTTAAAGATAATACAAATTAACAATCTCATAGAAAGATTGCTGGCATTGCTGAAGTTAAAAGCAAGCCAACATAAAAAAGATCCTAGATGTGCATCTGGATAGGTCTGAAAGATTAAAACATGGAATTCATGAAGATAAATCAATATTTATCATGTGCCAAAAGCTGTTGCAATAATCTACTGTGTGTGGATTCCTGAGTGCAAGACACAAAGTCAAAAACAATTTCATCAAAAGAACAGATAATTAAAATTATTTTGACAACTGATTATGTCAAGTGTCTTTAAATTGGATCTCTACATTCTTTTGGAAGAATCTTAGTGTGGCATGCAACTGAGAAGCAATCAGGTGAAGAAATTCAAAGAACAAGATGTACAATGAAATTTGCTCTCAAGATTTTTAAGTTAGGCGATAATTATATGAATGATATATGATAGTATCATACAATGTATTGTATGACAGTAATAGTACAATGCAAATGCCAGCCATGATTTAACTGATTAAGATCACTCATGAAGAGTTAGTAAATATGACTTCAAAATCTCAAGTGGGTGTTAAAACTTTGCTAGAAAAGTTTGAGGGCGCAGTGGTGTGAATGAGGCAGATGCTGGTAATCCATTTACTTCTCAGCCTATTTCCTCTCTGATGTTGTTGATAAAATATTAAAGTCTGTAAAGTTAGGGAAGAAGAACATAATGATACCAGGAGGAATTGTTTTAGACATGATTGAGCTGCATAGAAACATTATAACTAGACATCCAAGTAGAAATATATGTTTTCAAGGACCAACAGAAAGAATGGAGTTGGGAAGTTCTTGGGAAAGGACATCGGGGGAATTTCCTAGGAAAAATACAAATTGTTGTACAACACAGAGAGATTAAGGATTCCCTGTGTATTCCCTAGGCACTGGCAACATTGGATTGTTCCAAGTGTGATTCCTGCTGATATAATAGTCTCTGTAACTACAGAATCAATTTGATACAAAGAAGGAAGAGCTAAGTGATAGCTGAGTGTTGGCATCATCAGGCCATTAGCACTAACCAAATGAAGCTGCAAAATTCATGGAATGTTTGATATTTACAAAAGACGGCAGAAAAAAGAGAAAGGTTCAGATTGATGCAACAGAGGGTGCAAAGAATGTGTTCATTTCAAGAACAGAACTGTGTAGCAATGGAAAAAGGTTTTTAATCCCATCAGCATCCCAATCCTCATCAAATTTGTGGGAGAAGAGAGTAAATTTGTGATAAATTTCCCATGTTGTGATTAGTAATCAGGAATTTTAAAAAACCTCAGACCTCCTAAATTCTCTCCTGAAAGTCTGGTGGACTTCCTTTCATGCAGTCTGTGCTTCAAGTAATGGGTACAAAACAGCCACAGTTACCACTGAGGACATTTTTGTGCTTGAGCTTAGCCTGGGATGCAGCAATTTTATATCTTAGCCAGAACATCTGATGATTGAAGCACAAGCCTGGACAAGTTTCACAAGCGTCCATGAAGTCAAATGCTCCCCTGAGGCTGATGTTTCTGGATCTGAAACAAGCCTACATGTCTTGTTTGGGATGTTAACACTGCTGGGAGTGAGGGAAAGTTGGGAGGCAGAAAACTCATGCAGGTGTAGCACCAAGAACTGGTGAGTTCATCAGATGTCTTTGAAACATACATGAGGTGAAATCGAATGATGGGCAATACTTGGTGTCACTTGGTTTCTTGCACTAGCTGTTCTTCCAAAATGGGTGGAGTAGGTCCTGGCTGTCTGTGGGCATGCACTGTGTACAGTTACACTGGAATTTGGAGGCACTTCCCGCAGGGCAAACCTCTCACTCAATCCTGTAAGGTGTGGCCAAGCAACTGGCACCCAGAAGAATGTGGACAGGTAGTGGATGTTTGGATCCTCCCCACCATGGCTGCCCGTCACATTTATTGTCAAGTGTGTCGTCTGTGGTCACTGTACATGTCCAAATCGGCAGTGCCTCTCCTTGAACAAAGAGCCCTCTGCAGGTGCAAGCTGCAACTCTTGGCCTAACAGAAGATTAAAAGAAATATTGAATAACATCATTTCATTGGGATTTGTAAACAATGCAGGTGAGTTATGTTTGAAATAGAATCTTACAAGTGCTTCATAGTTTGTAAATGTGTTAAGGTAAAATACTGTGTTGTCTGTTTAGGATGCTTTTAAGCAGTAAATGTATATAATTCTTATTATAGAAATTATCAATTTTTTACTGAAAAATATGTAAAGCTTAAATGTTAGAGTGCAAAAAATACGTTGCCAACAGACAGAACACCATTTTTTAAAGCTTAATTGTTACTTTGAAGCTACTAAAGGCTGTAGGATCTGAAAAAAAAAAAAATCTGGCAACACAGATGTGTTCAGATGTATTATTAAAGTTAGCTTCTTCAAATGACACCAGCATCTGAATTTTCTGACCTTGGTTCATTGACTCTGTGAGCTGAGTGCCACTCCCAGGAGCTTTACACGCAGCAAGCTCACCAAGTTAGCTGGAGATTTCCCCCAGGTGCTCCCTCACAATGACTTTTCTAATGCAGTGACACAGAGAAGCCCTATAACTACAGTTATCTGTGCTTGACTCAGACTGAATAAGCCAGATTTTCAGCTCCACAGTGTTGCATTCTAATAGCTTCCCTTTTATTGCTTTGTTCTTTATTTCCCTTGATGTATCTGTCGAGCCAATTAAAAAGAAAAATCAAAATAAAACCAACTTCAACACAACACTTTGGCTTTCCAGCTGTGTTACACAGAGCATACCAGAAAGGCTCAAAGGAATTTGATCTATTGGTGATGGTAAGGGTGGAGGGGGTGGTGAGGGTGGGCAGGGGCTTTTCAGGACACCACATCAAGAATGAAGAGGAAACATCCACAAAGCAAACACCAGTTCCTGAGGGGGATCTGTGGTAGGAATAGGAGGGCAGGACAGTTCACCCTAATTCATTGGGCCTGCATGAATTCACTGAGAGGGGGACTCTCCTGTGGAGCAGGTGATGAAAAGAGATACAGACTGCAGCAGTAGAGATTGAATACAATCTTTGAAAAGCCAAGATCCAAGAACTGCAAGCTGCAGCAGTGTCTTATAGTATGTCACAAAAATAAAGTGACACAGATCCTTGCTGCAACAGAAGTCACATGGCACTGCACAGCAATGGGTTTCAGCAAACTAACGGGAGGAATACTCATTGTAATTCCCTGAGGGACCAGACAGTACACCCACAGGCAGCAGGAAAGACAGCTTGGATCAAAGAATTTTGAGTCTTGAGAGCAGTGCTGAGATGTGAGAAAGTAAACTGTGTTGCGTCGGATTGCTCATGGTACAGATGCAACAAGGAGTACCCAGGACATGGATTTGGTATAAACTGGGATCCAAAGAACTGTAATTTCAATAATCCTCAGCTCTCTCTTGTGGACAGCAGTAACTGGATGGAATCCTACTATAGCTTGAAACATACTGCACAGCCCCCAAATTAAATGCTTCTAAAGAAATTCCTTTCTCACATAAGAAGGTGTCTTGGCAAAAAGTAGACTGAGGCATTAGGCAGGGTGTCAAGAGATTGAAAGTTCTGGAGCCAATTCTGCAGTTTTAGCTCTAAAGAAAAACATCTCCCTCCAAAGTACAGGCGGTACAAAGTACATGAGCTAACTTTAAGAAAAAATGTGGGAGTCTACCAGCTATACTTTGTCACCCTGAGCGAAGCAAGATGGTATCACATATTACTTACTGTGGGAGAACATATTGCTAGACTTGAGCACAGTTAACACCTTCCTTCCTCTTCTGCTCAAATACATGGGTGAATCAAGCACAAAATTATGTGTCCTGCCAAACTCATTCCTCAGTATAGTTAATGACTTGCAGTAGTAACCAGAACTGATCTGGGTCAGTTCATCCTGTTTCACTCTTTCTTCGAAGGGTTGAGACTGGACTAGTTTGTCATCAAGAGTGGCACAGAGCAAGCTGAAGAGAATTCCAGCCAACTGATGGGCAGTTTTAATGTATTTTATACAGTCTGATATGTTCTAGGAGCCTGAAAAAATGCTTAGCTAACAATATTTGGAAAAATAAAATAGGCAGCAGAAAGTAGCCATGCAGGTAAAATAATAAAAAAGATTATACTGGAGTCAGTTAAAATCTGGAACATAAGGATGTAAACCATGAGAAAGTAGTTTTAGGTGGTGTGTTATTTTGGAGGGAAAAAAGAGTTCTTGTCCCACTGTGTCCTTTGACACTATTATTTGAGGTTATTACCTCAATTTGTAGATAAAATTTCATTCACAGGGCATTTGATGAAATAGTGTCTAGGGTTTCAATAAAGAAATTGGCAATAGCTCCTGTGAATGATGTGGGCTTTAAATGGATTGTGAATGAACCAAAGTAGCCTGCGATGTGGAATCCTCACTGAGTGGAGTGTTTCTGGTGGGATTTTGCAGAGACAAGCACTAGATCTGACAGTGAAGAGGGCTCAAAAGCAAATACAGGACTGTGGTTGACCAAATCTGTACATGGCATAAAGCCGCCAGAAAGGCAAATAGTGCTAAGGACAAGGCAGTGAAACATTACTAACAAAATGCATTTTTAATGCAGGCAAATGTAAAGCTATGCATTTAGGAGCAAGGAATCTGGCCATGTCTTCAAAATCAGTAATATAGCTCTAAGAGCTGCAGGACTGATTTGGAGGCACAGGTTAGAGCAAGCATCTTTGTAGGGGATGTTAGCAATCCTGAGATCTTCCTGCAGAAAGAGCTAGTACAAATCCTCAGACTGGTAAGTAGGGCAGTGGGAGGAGGGAATTGATTTCACCTGATAAAACTGGGTCTGCTTCTGTTGGCCAGGCTTCTAAGCTGTCTTGGAAGAAGGGAGAGTGTTGAAAAACTATAAAGTTCAAAAACTGAAGAAATGCCTCACAGCAAGAGATTTGTCTGCTTAGCTTATTTCAGAGAAAAGCATAATTAAGTAATTCTCACTATCTTAAAAAACTTAAATGAATTGAAATACTGGTATCAAAAGGCACTTTAATTTAGCAGGAAAAGGCTGCAGGAAAAAGCAGTAATGGCTGGGGGCTGAAGCCAAGTACAAAAAGAAGCAAGACACACTTAATGATGAAAACTATTAACATTGGGACAAGCTCAAAGAAGTCGTGGATTCTCCATTCTGTGAAGTGTTCCAAAGAAGGCTGCTTCAGTTAGATGAATTTGGTTTGATACAGAGGTAAATGTGTGAAACATGCAATGATCAAAGGCAAATTGTCTCCAGAGGACTAGGCAAGGTCTTGGTTTTCCCATCAGCCAGATGACGACCTGGCTGGAGGACACTCCTGCTCTTTCACCATCTGTATGCCCAGTTTTCTTTCTTTCCTACAATGGGAGGAGAAGTGAGGCCCTGAGGATGAGGAGTCCCTGTCTCTTGTGTGCTCATGATTTAGCCACACCTGTTCCCAGGCCTGGGAGCTTAGAAATATGCCCAAATCCTGCAAATTAGCTGTTGTCTCAAATGGCTGAGTGGAGACCCATTTGTTGGTTTGCACAAGAAACAGCTAATTCATTCCAGTGGGCTGCAGACACATGCAGAAAACTCTGTAATTTTTAAGTTTTTCTATTACTTTGTTAAAAAAGGTCATATGCTATTTATAACTGGGTATTCATCTTTGTAGTTCAGAGCAGAAATGACTGACTGGAGAAAGGTGACTCCCAAGCACAGAATAAGGCCCTCCCCTGGAGATGCTGCATGTTTCTAGTTAGATCTAGCAGTACCTAGAGGTTCTCACCATTCATTGATGTGTGACTGCGTAAGTAGACAATAAGCAGCTTCTAAAAGGAGAGACGTTTTCCAGAATATCTCTCACTTTTCACTATTTCCATGTTAATTTTAATTGCTTCCCTTGAGATGTACAGACAACAATTCCGAAATGGAAGAATAATAAATAATGGAAAAGTATCATGTAGTCTTCTATCTGAATAATGACCTACTGTATGTGGAGCAGGTACCCAGGTGCTGGCAGGGGGAGCTGCAGGGCTGGTTTCTGTGGGAAGGGGCCGGCGCTGCCCTGCATTGGGCCAGGATGGATTCAGACAGCTTCAAATTGGACCCAGCACAGGACACAGCTGAGTGCATGAGCACAGCTGGTGGCACCTCTGTGGAAACATATTTAAGATAGGGCACAGGCAGCAGGAGGGGACAAAAAGAGTGAGAAACAGCAGGGCAACACCAAGGTTGGAGGAGGAGGAGGAGGTGCTCGATTGTGGTGCAGGCCTTCCCCCCCCAGCTTTATTTTTTGTTGCTATCCAAATCAGTGCCCAAACGTTTATCTCAATCAACAATAAATTAAGTTAATTTCCCTGAGTAAAGTCTGGTTTTCTTGCAACAGTAATTGGGAATTGATCTCCCTGTCTTTATCTCTACTCATGAGCTTTTTTACTCTGGTCCTTTTTGTTTTCTCCCCTATCCAGCTGGTTTCAAGGAACGGAGTGGGAGTGAGCAAGCAATTTGGTGGGAGTTTTACTGCTCATCCAGGGTCAGCCCACCACATATTTTTAGTCTGAGATTATAGAATTTGCATGATTATTGGTCAATCTTAATTATTCTTGAGAGATAAGACTGTATCTCACAAGAGACATGAATTTCAAAGGAAGAGTAATAGGCATCTCAAAATCAAAACAAAGGTGTTCTGCCTAAAATAGGCATAGTAAAACTGGCAGGATATGGCATTACATGTATTTTCTCAAACATTATGAAACTTTTTAGAAAAATATATCTATGTAGTTTGAACATTGTGTTCAAATTTTTCTCTGAAGTATACGTGCAGCAATATACTGTGTGAGAACTGAAAAGATGGTGATCTATTTAATGGACTGAGATAACTAAAATACAAATTAAAGCGCCAGTTAAAAATATGCAGTTGGTCTAAAGTCTTCACTAGTTGTTCTCTAGATATCACAAGTTGTTGAGTTTTTATTTCCCTTAGAAGTATTCCTTTTAATACCAGTGGGATATTTAGGTTAATAAATGCCAGTGGTAATTATTATTCCAAGTTCAGTTGACATTTGAAAGCCAATAATCACAGTGAAACACCATATAAAATGTTAATTTATATATAGGACAGGCAATCTAGTTATGCTCCCAATTAGGGCATTTCAGTCTTCCCATTGTTCTCAACGTGACAGCCGAGAGAAGAGCAACCCAGCCATACTAAGAGAGACACAGAGTGTGAATCAGGTGTGATCAGCATTCCTCTTTGTCTTCCTTGAAATCACCTCACAAGAGATTATTCTTCAATTTTGATCAAAAGAGATTTTAAATCTTACTTTATTTTATTGTCCTCACATCTCTTCAAAGCAGGATAGACGCAGGGAAGATTCATCTCCAAAGATACAGGGAGAGAGTGATGAGCCTTTCTTGCTGCTGCTGTGAGGGTCAGGACTGCCAGCTGCAGCCAGCTGTGCAGAGCTTTATTCCTCCCAGCGATGACAAGAGCAGTTGTGGCTCCAAAGCCCCTGTCAGCTCAGAGATGATTTGTTATGGGTGATCTGCCACGGGCTGTCCCAGCTGTGCTTCTGCGCCACCTCTTCAAATAAATGAGAAGCTTTACATCACAGTGAACACCACCCTCCTGCCGAGCAGCATCACCTTTCTCTCCCCAGCACGCTGCTGTGATCCTCTACGTGCACAGCAAGGGCTACGTGACAACAGTCTAGTCACGCCACCGTCACATCTCTGGTTAGCTGTGACAAAGCAGTTTTCTGGCAGAAGGCAGTCAAGCCATGATGGCCTGGGGCAAGGCAAGGGTTATTCTCTTCCAGAGTTAAGGCAGCAGTGAATAACAGGGCAGGTGGACCAAACTCACAAGGTTTCTGTGGGGCTCAGCACAGTTTCTACTCTGCAGTTTGGGGATACTCAGTGACAACTCCTGTACGTGGCAAAACTCAGGGGCATAAATGAAGCTGTGTGACAGCAGCACAGGATCTCTTATCTTGGCAGTCAGTGCAGATGTGTGCTTGTTTCTGTGTGATCTGATGTACCCATCTTTATTTCCACTTGGAAGGAAAAAGGCAGTTGCTCTTTTCAGCCAGCAGCTGCCACTACTGCCTTTCTCTGTCTCAAATCAGTTTTGAGGGAGAAAGTGTTTGTTAAGCAGCTGGACTTCTGTTTGTTTGAGGGGTTTGTTCCTTTGTTGGAATAAAAAAGGTGGGGGTGGGGGGAAGGGGACTTGAGTTGGCAGCATTTATTCTCTTAACTTCTCAGCACCAGTTGCTATTGCTTCTTTTACGTGGATTGCTAAGCTTTGTATTTAACTACTATCACAATATGATACGTGTGGCTGATGCTGCAAAAGGCTCACTATACACAGAGGGAGAACCAGGAAGAAAAATGATGAGGGGGACTTCTGTTAAGCTCAACCCTCAAAAATAAACTCTGTCCAGGTCATGTGATACAATGCAGTGCAGATGTTGAGTTTGATCACATCTTAGTCTTAGACTCTTGGGGCTTTTCTCTCCCTCTTCCATGAAGTCCAGAAGCACTCTGGGGATGAATTGAGTTCCAGATGCTTAAATTCTAACTGAGATTTGTAAGATTCTCAGTAGATTGGTTTGTTCTTAGATGTGGTTTGATGCTGCCTCTCTTTTATCATGTGCTGTAAAAATCAGCAAAATCAGGCTGACACAGAAGGTGCTGTGCTTGGATAGATGAGCTGAGGTACCCTGAAATGAGTGGGGTAAGTCATGCCCCAGTGCAAGTTACCTGTTGGTTACTCTTGCACCTTGTTTGCAAAGCTGTCTGTGAAACCTTGGCCTCCCTTTGCTTCTACTTGCGTTGCACTTTCTGCAGAAACAAACACATTTCTGTGCCAGCCCAGTCTGTACTGTGACTGCACTGGACAGGAAAGACAGACACCTGATAATGGGAGAGGTGTGATCTGTTAGGTCTGCAGGGCTGGGGGTAAGTGAGCAGCAAGCTGAAATGTTCCATTCATCAGGTTTTCACAAAAGAAAATAGATTGGGTGTTTTAATAGAAGTGTCTGTTCAATATTAAAAATATGTTTTAATGCTTTTTTCATTTACAAAAATAAGGAAACCTGAAATTCCTTTGACGAAAAAGCTTGGATGCAAGCTAGTTTTTTCCCCTTAGAAATTCCTAATACCTAGGAATTACATACAGCCCCTGAGTACTTCTTGTTTTGTCAATCTATCGAAGTGTTTTGGAGACTTAAAATGCATTTTTGACCTTCTTAGAGTCTTCTGAGTGCTTAATATGGACCACAGTGGGAATATACAGTTGCTGAACATTTCTTCCCACAAGCTTTGCTATTCACAAGCCTAATTTTAATCCTGTAATGTCTGGTATTTGTTACTTGAAACACTCCCTGACTTCTTTGATAACAGAAGTTGGTGGGTTAATATGAGGTCATCTTCTCTGTGAGTAACTTGCAAGCCTGACTGCCAGCCTTCCATAGAAGGTGTGGAACCCTCTCATGGCATTCAAGGTGAAGGGAGACAGACACCATTGGAAGCCAGCCTGGATAATGTTCAGCACAACAAAGAGGAAACCACATTGCATCTCTGGAATGGTGCTGCTCTGGGCCCTCAAAAAACCAACCAACCAGCAAACCAACAAAAAAAAAAGGGGGATGTTTTTGGTTGGTTGGTTGGTTTGGGGTTTTTTTGAGAAATAAATGCAATAGAGGTCACTCAGTAGTAAGTAAACAGTAATCGGCTTTTAATCTTCCATTTTTTATTACTTTTCCACGCTGACTGCATAGTTCCCAGCAGTGAACACATTTTTACTCAGCTGAAGCCTTAAATGTTTTATTTCTTCCTTTTGGTAAAATATTTAAAGATCCCGTTGATGATTCCCACCTCTTAGCCTGAGTACTGGAAGCAGCACATTAATCACACCTAACAAAGAATTGTAATTCTTGCTTTGAGGGGAAACGTGGCTAAATTTTGATCCCTAATGAAATGTGTCCCCTGAAATAAACCGTTCCAGGAAAATCCTACATGGCTACGTCAGCCACGTGTGTGGTAGCAAGCAGGGTGCTGGCATTTTGTAACAGTCACAGAAGCGCAGGGCCCTTGCCGAGCCCGTCCCAGGGTTTCAGAGCAGCCATTCAGGAGCTGGTCAGGCTCTACCCTTGAGCTCTTTGCTCCTCAGCAACAGTCCTGAGGTTGTTAGGAACCTTTCTCTCCACATTAAATGTGCACGTGGCTTTTATCCTGCTGCTATGTCTTCTCAAGCTTAGAAATATTCACAGGTAGGAAATAGAAATTCTTGGTCAGAGATGAACCTTCCTCTCCCTTTCTCCCCCACCTGCTGGGGAAGACGAATTGTCTGTCCCTCTCCCACTGCACCACCAGGAGTGACCTCTTGCCAGCACATATTTGTGAGAGATCAGTTTAAGTAAAAACGCATGTTCCAGTCTTAGTATGTGACAAAATACAGACTAAGGACAAGGCTGGGAAATAACCCAGCCCAGCTTCCTGAACGTCAACAGGGAAGATATTTACATGGGAGGAGCAGTACAGAATACTTCTATATTTATACCTTCTAGACACAACTATTGCATATCAATAGTAACAGTAACAGGGTTTTTGCTTTTAATATGGATAGCACTGCCGTTAATTAGTGGAAATTAAGGGTTCAATTGACAGAATAATTTAAACGAGTTTAAATGTGAATTTGTTTATGAAGGAAAGTTTAATATGAATGAAGCTAACAGGGCGCTCTGCAAACTGACTAGAGTTCAGTTCAGATTTTCTACGTTTAGACACTTAGCGTCATTCTTAGTTTTGAACCATTTACAGTGTCGTGACCATGAAAAGTGGACTTAGCATAGGATTTGTTTGACATATGTGCTACGTTGAGGAAAAGAGACGATAAAAATGGGGACATTTATTTTACATAGAGCTGGTATGCTTTTGAGAACAAATCAGCTTTATTTAAAAAAAAAAAATAAAAGAGATGTTTTCGGCAGAGGTAATGCGTACTCTTTGCTTACTTCCCGGCACCGGCCGCCCCTCTCCGTGGTGCTGAAGCGACTCTCGCCGCCCCCGAGGGCGCGGGCCGTGCGCGGAAGGCCCGCCCTGCACCCACCGCCCCTGCATCCCTCGCTGCTACATCTCCCAGTCTTGCATCCTTCGTCCCTGCATCTCCCGCCCCTGCATCCGTGGCCCCTGCATTCGTCC
>VZTI01002070.1:6349849-6386009 GCA_013397865.1 Struthidea cinerea | reverse complement strand
CGCGTGCGGCGCCGCGATGGAGCCGTGAGTGGGGGCGGGGAGCAGCGGCGGGCGCGGGGGGCGCCGCGAGTCTGAGGGGCGCCGGTTCGCTCGGGGCCGGGTGCGGGTGCGGGAGAAGAAACTCCTTCCTCTGAGGGAGGAGCTGAGTGTTGTCATTCAGAGAATCACAGAATGGGCAAGGTTGGAAGGGACCACAGTCACTGGCCATCTGGTCCAACCTGGCTGCTCAAGCAGGGTCAGTCCCAGAGCACGCGGCACAGGATTGTGTCCAGACGGGTCCTGAATATCTCCAGGGAGAGAGACTCCCCAATCTCTTTGGGCAGTCTGAATCCAATTCAGTTTATGCACGTTATCGTCGTTAAGGGAATCAGCCCGCTGAGGGTTAAATGAATGTTTCTGAGGCTGTGGTTCGCCACTCAGAAGCCCGAGTGGTGACTGCCCTTTTCTTTAGAGGAACGCTGTGAGTTTTCCTTTCATATGCTGAATAAAACCTCCCTCCACCCCCGATATCTCCACTCTCAGGTTGTTTGTTAAAGGAAAAAGAAAAACTTGTTTTCCCGGATATCTCTTTGCATGGATAGAGCCATAGCCGTGACTAATTACTCAGACTTAAATGAATACAACAAACAAAAATTTAAAAAAAAAAAAAAAAAAAAAAGCCAAACCCACCCTGTGCACACATATAAAGGTAAAGCATAGCCGTGGTTATCTGTCAGTTGTCATGTAGCAGTTCTGTATAGTACTGACAATGTTAATTTTATGCCTTTTTTTATGTAGTAATGTGCCGCCTCATTAGCTATTAACCGTTGTGGAATACATCTGCAAGAAGAAATTTAAGGTCTTCTGAGGGACACCGAAGCAAGCAATGTCTTTAAACCATGAGCAAGTGCAGGGTGTATGGATAGACCCAGTACTGTGAACGTAGGTAGCATATATAATCATTCAAATCAAAGTGGGTTTGATGGTTCTATTTGGGAGTGAGCCTAAAATAGAGAAGAGCAGTTGGAGGCAGAGATGTTGAGACTAGGATTTCAGAAAAAATGCTGTGCGAAAACGCGAGTTATTTCTGATTTTAATACCCACTGTGCCTACCTACTGCTTAATCTCAGTTTTGCCACAGCTTTCCTTTCTTTAAAGTCAATCTTAAGTGAAAACTCTTGTATAACAGGCTCTGTTTTTCGTGATGGTCTTCATTAAAGACTTTGTTGTGCAGTCATGAGAAGTGATTTGAAGATGAGGAATATCCTGAGAAACATTTTGCAGAACCTTTTGAGATAAAGCTTTACTCCAAGAGCAAGATGTAACCCACCTTTATGTCTCATGTATGAATGGCTGCTGAAAGAGTGCAGTTGTTATGAGTGTGCATTTCCAAAGTTCACTCTGTCACAAGTTGCACTAGTGCAGTTTCAGTTTTACTGACTGCTGTTTGAGATGTCTAAGTATAACATTTCTTTGTTTGTATCTTAGTGCTTTCTCCTCTTTTGCAGTCAGTTTCAGACATAAGTTAATTATAAACAGCTCTGAATTAGGATAAAGTTGAGTATAGGTGGTAAAAGCTGCCTGAAAGACCTGCAGACACTTGGATGGCTAGTCCTGAGCTTTTGACTGCTGTGGTTGGGCTGATTAAAGCATCTTCCACTGGTAAAGCAAAGCACAGTTCTTTACTTGTTTGAACAGGTGCTTCCAGAGGGAGGAACCTTTTTTAATTTTCCCAAATATGTGTTTCCAGCATTTCATTTTTTATTGGGCCTTTCCGAGTGTAAGAAAGAAGCTGTCAGTGGGGGATCACCAACTTGCACTTATGTATATTCATAAACTTTATATAATCTCTTTCTGAAATGCAGGTGTTAAACAGTGAACTTATGGGAAGGTGATTTTATCTGCTTTGCATGTCAGCTGGTGATAGGTGCAACAAGACGCTTAAATCTACACAAGAAAGTTCTGCGACTGCGGCGAGGGGCAACGAAGCATGATAGAAATGCTATAAAATGTTGTTTGCCCTCTTGAGAAATGTAGTTAAGATTTGGCTGAGTTCTTACATTTACTGTTAATAAAAGTGTCCATGTTGCCTTACTGACCTCTAAAGCCACGCATTCAGTCTGTGGCTTAAGTGAGACTTGAGGAGTACAGGTATCAATGAAAGGAAAACACAGGTTATGTCCCTCCTCTCTGTGTCTCCACTCTCTGTTAGGTACCAGCATCTCTGTTGGTAAGTAGGTGTACACCTACCCATTCTGACTGCCAGGTGTTGCACCATCTGGAGAGCAGTTGGAATGAAGAATGAGCCAATGTCTGGAACGTGTTTCTTCAAAAGCTCACAAGCGCATCTACTCTGGCTTATGAGTAAACCAAGGTGCTAATTGCCAGTGGTTGTAATACTCTGTTGGCTGGGTGGGGAACTGGTGACTTTTCTGTAAGGAGTGTGGAGAGGGAGCTGCTTTCCATGTTCACATCATGCATTTTGAAGTGTCTGCAAATACTTTGAAATTAGGAAACTTATCAAAAGAACCAAGAGCAAGCTCAGCAAGTTAGAAGTATCCTGCATCAGCCTGTAGCTGTTAGGTGGATGTCCAGATATAAGCTGTTCAGAACAGCACAAGTGTATGTTATGCTTTACTGCAAATGTGATACTCTTCTGGTTGTCAGCTATGCTTGACCCATGGACTTTCTTGTGTTGAGAGATCCTCAGTATGTGCTCTGCCATGAAGCATTTGGTATCCGCTTGAACTCTTGTAGTTAAATTAGGTGTGTCAACATTTTATGTACTGTTTTTATATGTCAAAGATTTTCTTGTTAATACTTTGGTATCTCAAGATAGTATCCCATACTTGGTGTACTTAGGTAGACAGGGAATATCAGGTCATCTGTGGAACTGAAGGAGCCCCTGGAGCTGATAGAAAAGTGCACCTTAGTTATTTTAGTACTAGTATGGATTTAATAGCTTTAACATGGTTTAAAGGCATGAAGGCTGAGGGTTTAAGACATTGATTTAAGAAAAATACTGTAGTTATATCCCTGCAAAAGTTGTGCAGACAAGTTCTGGTGTGAAATGCCCCTATTAATTGGTGTTTTTAAAAGTCAACTTAAAATCGTATTTGTCTGTGAGGCTTCTGTGCAATGATCTCTGACAGAGATCTGATACTGCTTCTGTGGTAATTACTTGGTAATTTCATGTATGATTTGGCTTTTTGGCTGTAAAATCAGCTGTTCTGATGTCTAGACTGATGCAGGGTTTCTGCTGTTTGTAAAGATGTGTGGCAAGTATTTTGCAGGTGCTCTGCCTGGAGTTCTGCACAGCCAGTTTGTGCAGACTCAGAACATTTGCAGTTACTTGCTTGCAGTTCTCATTACTTCTGCAGGGTTTTCCCCCCTTCCCCACCTCCGTTGTGTGTTAATGAATTAAGATTTGGATCTCTCAAACTTTACAGTGAAGGAATAATGTAATTTTTTTTTTTTTTTTTTTTGCTAGTGCTTCATTTGGAGAGAATGTAGTGATTCTCAAAAAAACCAAAGGTTGTTATTATTAAATCCTTGTACTGGTTTAAAGTGAATTGTTTGCCTTGCTTTTAAGGGCTGCCATGCATGCAGCACGTGGTACCTGGTCCCTGGGTTCAGGCTGGGCTTATGGGAAGGATTTCACCACCTTTTCTGCAATTCTTCGTTAATGTGGTGAACCAGTAAGAGCACCATTCAGCTGGTGAAAAGAAGTTGTTTTATTCCAAGCTAAAAGGGAGCACTATCATTACAGTCTTACAGTTTCATTTCTTGCCGTGATGGTGCTCATACACCCCATCAGCCCCCCAGTCCTACAGCTTTCCCATATAAACTGTACAGATTCCTATGATCATACCTACTGGAACAGCAGTAGAAAGTCAGGTATGTGGTGGCTCAGTTCTGGTGTAACTCAAGAATTTTTTGAATTATGTGTTTAACAAAAAGGAAGATACGGGAGGGATACCTTATGTAGGATTAATTATTTGATCATATTTCCCTTAGGCTAACAGAACTGGAAGTTACCTGTTTTCCGGGGAATGCAATTGGTATTTTGAATACACCCTGTTGCCCCCCTTCCCCCACCATTTTGTCTTTAACTTAATGATAACCACCAAAGCATAGTGCAAGAGAGGACATTGCTTGTATGTGTATTCATATTTAGGCGTCCAATAACTTAGGTTCAGGTTTCTATTTTCCAAGCTTTGGTGGAGCTCAGACAAGAATTCAAAGCCTGAACATGCACATCTAGCAGATCTGGAGTCCTGCCCTACTCCTTGTTAGGGATGATCCTGCAGGGGTGAAGTGTATTTATGGGGTATAGACAACTCTTCAAGATCCTGTGCAGGTAACTGGGTTCTTAGTGATGTCCGTCCCTTTAGATTAAGCTGTCGTTGCAAGAGACACCGTGTCTTGGACATTTAAATTATTAATGTATGAAATAACAAAACCACAACTTTTTATCCCTCTAAGAAATGTTTTCTGTTGCTCAAGTTTTAGGACAATAGAAAACCCTAGCATAAAAAGAATGGGCAAAATTAATACATTTTGGAGCACAGATATATGTGCACATACATATGTTTAATAATTCCTGTTGTTATCCTTGCTCTAAGAAGCAGCATTAATATTATTTTTCTTAGTGTTACATGTTACCTCAGAGTTTGGTTTAATTTTCTTTGTTGAAGAATGAATGGGGTCTATTTTCTGCTCCTTTAGAAATATGACCGACACTAATTCTGTGGTTTCTTTTGCTTCCTGTAGGCTGGCCCCGATGCGATTGTATACACTGTCCAAAAGGCATTTTGTTCTGGTCTTTGTAGTATTCTTTATTTGTTTTGGTCTGACAGTCTTCATAGGAATAGCAGGTAAGGATGTTCTCTTTTTAAAAGATTACAGTTCTCGTACACTTTGTCTAAACCTGTTGGTATTTACAGATGTATTTAAATGCTAATGAGGTTACTGCTCCTGAGATGTCTGAGGAAGCATTACTTTTGACAGGGACGGGGAAGTGTTTCTTACATCTCACTTTTTCATGGGAGTACTACCTACAAAAACGTAGCATTTTCAACTCCTTTGCAGGGGAGAGTCAGTAAAATGAAACAAAACAGCTTAATTGTAACATAATTTTTCAGCAGACTGCTACATTAATTCTTTGTATTTCTATCTGTAAAATGGTAGTGCTGGTACTTAATTTCCCGTGAGGAAACTGATAACTGTTCGTAAAGCCTTCTAAATGTTTGGGTGATAAATGCCACAGAAATACAAAATATTTTAGTGTAAAAATATGAACTTCACTTTTCAAACATATATGAGCTTAGGTGTATGGTTTTGAAGATCTTTGGGAGAGTCCTGATGTGACCTGGGAGGTTAAGCAGTTAGTGCCTGGGTGCTTATCCTGGAGATCAGAGAGATTTGTGGTAGTGTGGTCAACAAAGATGCAGTGTCACTAGGGAATTGAAAAGCAAGGGAGCCCTCTTTATTTCATGCCAGAGAGCTTTTCCAGGGCTAAAACATGCTTGAAAAATAAGTCAGTGTGCTGTCATAGCAGTGTTAAATATACTAATATTGTGCTGTCAGGAGAGCTTTATCAATACAGAAATGACAGACAGGGGTAGAGGGGAAGGGAGGGACTGCTAGTGATGCCTTAGGTTTTAACTTTTATATTTTGAAAACCTGTGCTGCCTAGTGTGTAACTCTGAAGTTTCTTGTGGCCTGTTAGCTGCTGTTCTCTCATGCTAGTTAGACATAACAAGCATCTCCAAGCCTGCTCTCCAAGGACACCCGGATTGTCCTAGGCCCAAAATGTGTAAACTAGCATCTTAAGAAGGGGGACAAACTTGGACAAATTACATCATTAACTGAAGTTGTAATTGGAGAATTGATCCTGATATGCAAATGGACCAAACTTATAAAAGTGTGAAGAACTCATGACCCAGGGTCCATCTTGGGTGTAGCCTTTTGACTGCCCAGGGTGTACCTTTGAATGCCCTTCAAATAAATACCTACCTTTATTCCCTTATTGTGGTCTAGTCTCTGTTTTTAGGTGGCCATCTCAGGCATCACTAGTCATTAAGCAACCCACACGCTATATAAGAATTACTTTAGGTTGTTATCATCTTCCCCTACTTTACTGCTGTCTTCCACATCACCCAGCATGTCCGGTGTGTTCTCCTGTGCCCCTCTCTGACACTTTTTGACCTGTCTGTTGGGTTGTCTCTACCTCTGCCCTGTCCTTCACCTCCTTTAGAGTGAGAAGGGCTGCCCAGGCCTGGGAGCCGTCCAGTCCTGCCGGCCTTGGAAAGAAGGGTGGGTTAATTGGAGGCAGCTGTTTGGGCTTTTTATGCCCATCTGTGCCTTGTAGGCAATATATTTTTCATAATAGCCTTAAATAATAACATTTGTCTGTGAAATAAAACCTTCTTTCCTGCTGTTTGATTTATTATAGCAGCCTAAGGTCTAAATAGGCTTTCAGTTCATAAAGGTTAACTGCTGATATTCCTGTGACTTGCTGAAGGATGCTGAAGGGCATTATTTGGCCACTAAAATACTGCCTAAACACATTTGCAAAAGCACATTTTATATGAATGATAAAGGAAAAAAAGAAATTATTAATTTAGTGTAATTTGGCTATTTGACTTTAAAATTGAACCATATTTGTAGTTCTGTACTTATAGTGCCAGGCTGCAAGAAATGGAAGAAAGTTGTTTTATGTAAGACTCGGCAAAAAGCAATGCTCCTGGAAGACAAAACTGAATGTTTTGTTCTTAATCAGTAGCAGAACCTGAGAGAGAGCTGTGCTGGTGTATTGTGTCTGCATGCAGTAATCTGGTGACAGGGTTACCTTTGGCCCAGGGGACTTGGCTGCTGTAAGCAACACTTGGTCATCTGTACCCTGCTGTGGTCCCAGCCCTGCCTGTGATCCCCTTCAGGAACTGGCATGGCTGTGGGATTCTCTTCCTTGTAAGATTGGTCTGCTGGATAGTTTGGCTGACATTGTTCATTATAACTTAAATATTTTTAAAAGAATGCTGTTTACCTTGGGAGGAGACTTACAGAACAATTACTGTGATGTTCCTCATGGCTTTTGTTGACAGCTGCTTGCTTCCTGTGAATAGAAGGAGGGGCCCTAACAACAGAATGCTCCCTCATTAAAGGGTACAGTCTGTGAAAAGTTCACCAAATCCACTAAGTAAATGCAAGTGTGGGAGATGCCTCCATATTTTCTGTGCTACCTGAATATGCCATTGCCCACACTCAACATCTCTACTTGCAGTTCAGGAAGCCTGGCAGAAGTCTTGCTTTTCATCTGAGAAATCAAGACAGTTCTTATAACCCAAGACAGACACAGACTTGTTTGGTCTTTTTTCCAAGTTGCACTCACTTTCTTTCCCTTTTCCCAATGGGTCTGTGTTATCTTTGGGGTGAGACAAGTGCAAAGAAAATCCAAGGTGCAGAACTCATTTTCTATAGCTGTGCAGTTCATCACCTCAGGGTGGTTCTTTGCCTTCCTCTGTGATTCTGTTAAGTGAGCAAGACTAAAAGAAAAACAATAACTATTTAAATTAGTCTTCATTTGTTAGTAACACAGCCACAGCATCATTTTGGTCATTTGCTTTAAAAAGCTTTTATATATCACTTGCTGGAGAAGTAGCAGTTATAGCACTAGAACTTCATTATTTGCTTGGTTGTTCTTAAAAATTTGACTGTGATTTCTCTGTTCCAATATTGGTTCCTATCTTCCGATTAAAAAAAAAACTCTTAAAAATGGCTAATTCTATTTGTTTTATCAAGACTTAATTACTGACATGTGATGACTCACCAACTGTGAACACCTACTGAAACTCAATTATGCTTTTTAAAACAAAACATGCCTTTCAAAAATCTGGTTTATATGTACTTGAGAACTGAAAAGTTCAGTGATGCAGAACTGACTTTATAGGGGGTGACTCTTGGTGATGTTGCACTGCAATTCTAATATGAAATTTTGGCTGTGATGGCTGAAATTCTTAATTTTTCCTTTTAAGTCTGTAAGATGGTTAATCTTGTTATTAGAGTGGTTGTAGGAGCCCAAGCAGTGCTACACGTTTAGAGCTGTCATGACAGCTAACCTAAAATACTTCTTGCACAGAGTGATCCCATGTTGCTCATTTATAAACTTCCTTCTTTTCCATTGTTTCTCTGTAGTCACTTTGAAGTTTTTGGTCTTTGTGAGAACCTGCTTTTCTTGCATAATTTTTATAATACTGAGTTTGTGATTGAAAGAGCATATTTTGAGGATTAATAAATTCCGTTAAATTGCCAGACCAAATATGTACAGGGAGAGACCATTTGGACAGAGGGATCTTACTGGCCCAAATACAGGTGTATATGTCCTGCTTATGTCCCTACCCGCTATACACCTTCTCTGTGTGTGTTCACAACCTGCTGTATAGTCACAGATCTTTGCCTGCTCTTCCCTGTCACTCTCCTGGTTTAGTCCTTTTGTGTACATAAAAACATGTGTGCATTCTTCTCCTCAGTACTTCATGCTCCTGCATACCAAAAGGGAAATTGTACTGCTGTCTGGAGCCACCTTATCAGGGGATACACACACAAGATGGGGCTTTCCTCAGAGGTGCATGATGATAGGGGGAGAGGCAACACAAGCTGGAATACAAGAAATTTCAGTTAGATATTAGGAAATTTTTCTTACTGTAACGGTGGTTAAGTACCGGAACAGGTTTCCCAGACAGGTTGTGGGAGTCTCTGTCCTTAAAGATGTTAGAGACTTAACTGGACATGGCCCTCAGCAACCTGATTGAATTAAACAAGGGGGTGAACTAGATGTCCTCTGTATGTCTGTTCTGACATAAATTATGATTTTATTGCTTCCCCTTTACTGCATACAGTAGGGTGTGAGTGGATGGATGTGTTGGTCAGTACATGCTAAGTGTGTCTGTGTCTGTATCCAGAGTGATTGGAGGAATGGCTGCAGAAAAGCTCTGATATCAAGCTGAGCATCTCCGACTACAATTGGACATGAAATTATTTATTAAATAAATTGTCTGCCGTAGGAGAAATTGCTTGTACAGCTTCCCTGCAGTTATCTTTATTTATGTGATGATACACATAATATATGATAGCCCCAGTTTTCTGTAGAAAAGGAGGGGGCCAATCTGAGTAAACTGAGAACTGTTGCTAAACAAACATGTGATACCTTGACTTAAACAGACCACAGCAATGAAAATCCATCATTAGTCAGAAAGTACTGTTACTGTGATTGTATAGGCAAGTACTACACATATTTAAAAAGGCGTTGGCATCATGCACCAAATACAATGGGATGTGTTTACCCTGGTGCCTGAGCCTTGAGTGCAGTGCATTATGGACACTGTGTCCATGTAAGCCTGGTAGTGGTAACAGTTTGGCCATGGAAAATTTGTAGTGCTATTTAACATGGTGTTTTTTCAGGTGGTTTCTGCAGCCCCTGTTGAGCTTTGAGTCGCTGTAACAATAGAACCACCAGTGCTTATCTAGCTTTTTCTGTAGCTGAGTGCTTTCATGACTGCACTCCCATGAAAAGCTTGGTGTGTGTATGTGTATATATATATATATATATATATATAAATAAATATAAATACGGTGTGGTTTGTTGTAGTAGTTTAGAGTACACATTCAGAGTTTCCGATATGGAGTTCCTGATTTATAATTTACTTCCAATTTAATCATACCTAGAAATACTATGGCAGAGATGCTTAAAGGAACATGCAGGTCAAATTTAGAAATTATATTGAAATATCCAAGTGCTTTACCCTTTATCTGAAACATCTGCAAAGTGGAATACTATTTATCTGCTTTGCAGGGTGGTATTTTGTACAGTCTTTTGAAAGCCTGTATTTACATCATTATTTATCAGTAATATGTATACTTCAATTATTATTTTCTCTCTTCCTTCTCATATATTATGCAGGACCTAATGTAATTGAAACTTCTGTAGCAAGAACTGACTTAAATAACAGCCTAAAGGTAAGAGTTAATAAATATTGTTAGATTATATGAATGGCTTTATTTGATGTTTGTAATGTTAAACATTTCCCTCCTTCCCCCCAGTTATTTTAAATGTCTTAGTGGTGCTTTCCAGTTTGAAGCTGAACATGTAATATTGTACTACAACTGTGTTACCTCATGAGTAGCCCAGCAGCAATTTCTGGTCTCTTCCTGTTGCAGGTCAGGTGGAGAATTCTAGGATGTTTCTGCACTAGGCAGTTTCTGGTAAAGAAGCACATGAGTTTTTCCCTTGTGAATTAATGTTGGAGATTCTTGGAGGGAGTTCAGAAACAGAAATTGAGAACATGCATTGAAAAACAATACACTCAGTGGCAAATAATGATGTCTCTCTTGTGATTTCCCTTTCTGTCATCTGTAAAGAAATACTTCTTTCTCTTGTTATTTGTTCACTATCATGTGACCAAGACATGGGATCTGGCTTCCTAACAGGAACATTCACATGTTCTTAAATGCTTTCATATTTTGGTTCTCAGTTCTTGCGTTTTTGTTTGTCTAGGTCTTCACTGTCAACCCAATATCTAAAGTATTTTTTATGAAAGCACTAGAAAGGTTTTGTTGTGGATTTTTTAAAAATACTCTGGGACATTTCTTTTTTTTAACCTATTAGTCACCTCTCTGTGTTTGGATTGATACAGTACTGTGGGTAGATATTTTTTTTTTAAAGTACATCTTGATTTCAAGTTAGAGAAGTCTTTCTTGCATGTAGGTTTTATCTTTAATGGTATCTTTCATTCTTTTGAACTTAATGTGGGATTTTTAGAAAACCTAGTGGAAAATAGGGCTTTTTTGTAATTATAGTTGAATAAGTTTAGAACTGTGTAGCAGATGAAGGCCCACAAATCTGACTTTTGATGTCAGTGCTAAAAATTATTTCTTATATTCAGGCTAGGCCTCAGGATTTGTTTCTCATATCTGAGCTTTCCTGTTTTATTGCTGCTGCTTTTATGGGCTTTAGCTAGTCATACCTTTCCTTACTGCAGTACTGTGCAAAATAAATATGCTATTTAAGATACTTCTCTGTAAGACTACTATGTGAGCTGCTTATCACACTGTTCATGGAGTAGCACATATAAATCTCTTCTCAAAAACATTCTCACAAACATAATTAACATGCCTTTCATCATTGTAACTACAGATATGTCATGTAATAGTGTAAAGGCTAGTGCTAACCTTGTGGGGTTTTTTACAGCTGAAGCCATTTAATTTAAGTTCGCCACCATTGTCAACTTACAACCAGCAGCTGTGGCTGACCTGCGTAGTGGAGTTGGATCAGCACGATGGTGAGAATCCTACCTAATTCTCAGGAAATTGCTATAGCAACCTGTCTGTTGTATCTTTAATTTCATCTGTTACACACATGATCCTGTTGCTTTCTGGCTGTGGTTGGTGGGTTTTTCCGCTGATATGCCTTTCTTCCACTTCACCCACCTCCCTTGGTAAAGACATGGACAGCACTGATTGAATTGGAAGCAACGGGAGTCAGGGAAAAGTTGTTTGTTATTTCTGTGAAAACAGTAGTATCTAGATAATCTGTGTATTTCCTTCTTCATTTTGGGGGGAATTAAATGTGTAGATTGTAATTATACTGATTTTTCAATAAAACTTCCCTGTATATATGTGAGAAATACTGTACTAGTAATTGTTAATTTGTCAAGATTCAGTACAGGGCTTGTGACTCACTGCCTATGTATAAAAATACTCTACCCCTACTCCAGTAATGTATAACTGAGTAAGTCTGAGTAATATTTGGATAGCATATGTATTTTAAATGATTTTGGAACTCTATTTGAGATTTCATTTCTGCATGTAGCAGTAGATTAATGTTTTCTGTTTTAATTCCAGTATCCCTCAAGAAGAATGTGACTATGACAGTCAAAGTACTGGGAGTGGTGAAGGATGGAAGCACACCATATGTTAACAACCAAGTTCATAATCGGACAAGATTACTCAGTTGTGCGCAAGTATGTACTTGCTTAAACAAAACTCTGGTGTAGTGCATTTTCTTTAAATCTGTGTGCATGCTACTTACATTGCAAACAAGATGAATGTGTCTGTTAAATGTCTCAGGAAAAAGTCTATAGAACAGTCATATTTATAATGGCAATGTGGGCAGTGATGCTGACAAGACACCTGCCTGTCCATCACTTTTCTGTTACTTCTGTCTATTGCCTGTTAAAGACCCCTTTTTCTTGTTAGAGTTGCTCTTTGTCAGTAAATCAGTGGGTCCTGTTCAGTCACCTAAACAGATTTAGCATTACTGAAGAAAGGAATTTTGTAGCAGAAGATTGGCTGTGGGGTTCTAGAGGAGAGAAAAGATTCTTCTCCAACACATTACAGAGTCTGCTTGAAATCAGCTGGCAACTGTGTTCTGAAAAAGCTAAATTTTTTTGTCACTGTGAAGAAATGTTTGGTGATTCTAACGTAATTTGCACTGAAATTTTTAAAATGAAAGACATCCAAACCAGCTTCTCCAGGTGCAAATCCTTGAGGAAGGCCATAACTGAAGCTTTTTATGATAAGCATATATAGTAAATCAAGTGTTTTGTTTTTATATCGATATGTGCACATATCTATGAAATTTGCAGAAATTAATTACTAGTGCTCCATTAGATTTAATTACATAGCCAAGAGAGCAAGCTTTTCTCTTTCCTCTTATTAACTTTTAAAAATGAGTTAGTACAAGATAGCCCCATCTCTCCAGCTTGACTGACAGAGTTATTCAGATCTGTCCTGGTGCTGAAAGCAGTTACTTTCACCAGCTTAAGTGAAAAGCTGGCCCATTTATCCACCTGACTGACTTTATCAGTTTCTTCTGCTCTCTCTGGTATCTTTCAAGAAAGTCTTGATCAGACTGATTGAGATTGGTGAGATATATAATAAATATCATCAATATTGAATGATTTAGAAACAAATTCTCCAACCTGTACTAACAGTGCATATTCTGGAATAATTTGAAGTCTTCCATGTACCGTTCTCTGTGTGTGTTCACAGAAATGCAGTGAAATCATTGTTGCTCATCTGGGCTACCTGAATTACACTCAGTACAACATATTTGTTAGCTTTGAAGATCTAAACAAGTTAACGTACACCATCCAGAATATTACTTTCACAGTAAGTATAAAACTCTATACTAGTAAAAGAAGTCTCTTTAATGCTGTAGAAGTGTGCTTTAACTATAACAAAAAAGTATCAGATTTTTGAAGATAAATAAAAAAATGCGTCATAATTATTTTTTCTGTCACTACTAATGTCAGAACTATTATAGCATTTACTGTTGATAAGGGTCTAGAGCAACTTTTTAAACTTTGTAAGGAAAAATTTTTCTCTCAGAACTACTACTGCTGTTTTCTGTAACAGATAAATTTAGTCTGAATGCTGGGAGATATTTTTTTCAATAGGCAAGCTAGATTAGAGCATCCAGTTTTCTGCATTTTCTTATAGAGATGTTGCCTGTCTGAAGGATGGTATTTTTTTCAGCCTCTCCAGGAAGTATATCAGAATTAGCAAAATTTTCCAGACTTCATGAAAGTGTGGGCTGGAAAGGTTTAACAAACTCAAAGAAAAATGAAGAGATTTTTTTGGGGGGTGCTGTGCTTATGAGGAAGAGAATTTTTTTTTTTTTTTTCCAGCTAACACAAGCGGGTTACTAAAATAACTCACTAAAATGACCTCCAGTAGAATAACTATCTTAGTTCATAGTGCTAAAGATTGCTTATAAAACACTTACATCATGTGTATTGATTGACTCCAGGAAGAAATTTAGAAACATTTGCATTGGGAGAAAAGGGAACTAAACCAAGTTTATAATACAGGTTACTATGGCATATTTACCTGTATATAGCATTCAGTGTGTCAGAGCAGGTAACAACCAAAAATCTTACTGTAAAGAAAAAATATTTTTAATATACTAAATTAACTTTCTAAATATTAATATTTATAATAGTCTAATGCATAAAGCACATAATTAAAAATAAGCTCTAGGGGGGAAAAAAACCCTAAGCTCACAAACCCTTTATTTAGTTCCAGATTTCAAACAGAACAAAGTGTTGGGGCATTTATAGTTGCACAGTTCATTATCTTGCTTTGCAGGCTGCCTCTAAGGCAGCCCTGTGTGCAACCCCAAAAACACCCCAACCCAAACTTTCCTGCAGCAACTAAAATTGTCAAATATATTTCATTATTACAGTTGTTTATGGTGATCTCAGTTGAAATCAATGAATTGCCTTTTGCAGAATAGGTTTCTCTACATATAATTTTCATTCTACATTTACAGTTTAAAAAGACAAGACAGAGGTTGACAGATTTAATACATTGAAAGGTAAAGCTTCTTGTTCAGATGAGCAGAGCATATGTTGTGCCAGGGAGTTTACATTTCAAAAATGGCTTCAGAAGCGTGCCAGGTATGAGATAAATTGTCAACAGAGCAGAGTTTATGCATACTGACGTGTTATAATTAATATTTATGCCCCTCTAATAATTAGAGTAGAAGAAGGAGTCTTTCCCCCTTAACCTACGTAAAGATTTCTGTGTTTCTAGTAAGTTACTTACCCTTCCTTTAACTTCTGAGACAAGTGAGGAAGCTTTAAGAAAACAAACCTCTTATAGGAAGTACCCCTGTACCTTTTTGACCTCTTCATAATCAGTTTATGCATCTGACCTTGGCAGTACAGAAGAACACACTGGATTTACTCATTTATTGGCATTCAGACTTTGATTGAAAGTGCAGTTGAAATCAATGAAGACTATCCTTTTTGTCCTGAGAGTGCTTTAACATATGACAGCACTGAGTATGTTATGAAGTGTCAGGATAAAAGAGAAGCAGTGCTATTAGGCTGCTTTGCTTATCTTTTTATCAGATAGTCCTGTGAGTACAAATTTATCTTTCCATGGTGACATAGTGGAATTTGGCTGTACCTTTAAATTTTGAAAAGCCACAGAACTTTTCAGTATCTGCATAAAGTGCTAATTATTGATGTCATATGTAGTCTATCAAGATACTATTCACTGGGCTCTTCTGTTTTCTTGTAGTGGAAGACCTATAATCCAACTTTTTCACAAGTGGAAATATGGTTCCGATTTGTCTTTGTAGTTCTTACTTTTATGGTCACGGTAAGATTTTGTTTCACCTTTTCTGGAGTTTAGTATGGAGGCAGCTGATAACACTGCTCTGTAGTGCTGTGTTTAGTAATTTAACCCCAGGCAGCAAAGTTAACATATCACTGAATGGCTGTAAAAACGTTTCTGAAATACTTATGTAGTTGCTGCCTTTATGTTTTTACAAGTGGTATTGAAGGGACATTAAGAAAATACGATAAATGGGAAAACTTTTTTTTCTGAACTCTGGTTTTGGATTAAACAGAAAAAAAATTTTGCTTAGACAAAGGAAATTGTGATGAGATGCTAAAGAAAAGTATTTTTTTTGGAGTGTAGGTAGGCTCAGACTTTGGAATAGGATGGCCAGAGTGTGGGCTGTTTGTCTCTGAAAATGAGCAAAACTCAGTTGAATATGACCATGATCTAACATTAAAGTTATCACTGCCTTGCATGTGAAGATGGGCCAGATGACCTCCAGAGGTCCCTTACAACCTAAATTATGCTATGATTTAGATGATGTATCCTTTCTAACTTGTCTTGCCTCCTGGAGAATAAGTGTTTCAAAAAAAACCCAAAAAACCATAAAATCTAAAATCCTGAATTTCCAGAGTAGGGACACCAAAGCCCTGCGCACTTGCATAGCATTTTTCTCACATAGATGATGTTGCTCAGGAGGTAACTGTGAATATAAAATGCAATCTGCTTTGTGTAAGTGAATTCAAGTGGAAGTTGTTGATAGTGTGTGACCAGTAATGAGGCAACATTTTTTTTCCCCCATCATATTGATTTTCATGTATTGGCTGGTTTACTTCTCAGTTTGCTTGGGGAATTAAGTCATTTGCATTGGGGTCAGCGAGCAAACTTGAAGTAGAAACAAGGAGACCTGGCTCCCTTTTTACAGTGTTCTCAGTGGCAAAGACCTCATGAAGTAGCCTTTGCAATGTGCTGTGTTCTCTCTTAGCTCTGGTTAAACCATTGAAGGCTGTATTTCTTCCTTACAAATTGTTGTTGTTGTTTTATAGTGTCTCTTTGCACATTCCCTGCGGAAATTCTCCATGAGAGACTGGGGTATTGAACAGAAATGGATGTCCATCCTACTTCCTCTATTGCTACTTTACAATGGTACTCGTATCCTGGAATTTCTAGAAAGCCTCCTTGTTAAAAAAGAAGTAGAAAAAAAAAGAAAGAGAAGGCAAAATGGAATTTCTCCTTGAACTTATAAGCAGCTGTTTATATGGCTTCAGAAACTAAATTTAAAAAAACAACCCTTTCCAAGTGTAGCAAATTCAAGGGCATAAGGAGTAGATGGATTTCATTCTTCTCAGTCACATGAATGTCAACTATTTGTTTAAAGCTGTGATTGGAATAGATGCCTACCATACTGAACCTTTCAATTTCTGTTTGTCTGCTGTCTTACTTCTTCATTTTTAAAATACTCACACTTTAGTTAAAAATGGAGGCTACTTTTAGTCCAGTAAAACAGATCAAATTCTAGCACTTTCTATCAGTACCAAAAGAATATTTGCGTCTTAGTCATTGTATGATAATTTTTAGGTGATCACTATTAACAGTGGTTTAGTAGAAAGTCTAATAAAACCTGACATCTTCTAGAAATGCTGGCAACCATTTGAGTTTCTACAGCAGAGTGGGTTGCTGCTGGAAGTGCCATTTTCTTTGTAAATTCCTTTAAGAGAAAGCAAACTTCAGTTTCATTTACTGGTGTAATTTGAAAAATCTAGGGTTTTTTTGTTCTGCTGAAGGTAGATTCTGCTTAACTTTTCATAACGAAAGCTTTTTTACTCTCTGTTTAACTTTTTTTTTTTCCTTACTTTGTTACAGATCCATTTTTCCCCCTTTCTTTTCTGGTGAACAGCTGGTTTCCTGGTATGCTGGATGATCTATTCCAGTCACTGTTTCTGTGTGCATTGTTGTTGTTCTGGCTTTGTGTCTACCATGGTATAAGAGTACAGGTAAGGGATGCAACACTGTCTTCTACTTACTGAGGAGACAGGACTTGTTTTGTTCAGTTCTCTCAAAAAGTGACAAAAATGAAAGCAAATTCTTACAAAACAGACATTTGTTTTATTCCTAAAGTACAATGTGACATATGAAGCTTTGGAGTTAATGATTTATGGTGAAATAGATTATTTTGAGTCTATCAATCCTAAATGAAATAGACAGGACAGTCATCAGAATTATGATGCCATTATGCTTTGTTCTTGCTTGAAGGGTTTTGATGTTGTAGTTGATTGGTTTTTTAAACTACTTTAAAATACTGCATAAGTGAAATAGGAATTCTGGAGCCTATTCCTGTATTTGCATTATCAGTGAAATATGTGGGACCTTATAAATAGATGCTCCAACTCTACTTCATCTTAGGAACACAAATGATGATACAATATAATGTCTTCTCTAGTCACTTGTGCAGGATAAAAGTACAGAAAATGAGTCTCTTAATCCAGTTCATGTTGAGTGAAACAAAGATGATAGTTATTTTATTCTGTCAAGAATGCATAAAATCTCAAATGTGGGTTCACACCTTCACCACACTATTGTTTTCTTAACAGGGTGAAAGGAAATGCTTAACTTTCTATCTGCCCAAATTCTTTATTGTTGGACTGTTGTGGCTGGCCTCTGTTACACTGGGAATATGGCAAACGTAAGTAATTTAAAATGTAGTGCACAAGTATGAGCTGAGAGTGTTCAAGAATGAGAAGATTGTGTATACCTAATGGTGTCTATTTCTTAATGCTCTGACTGTGAGACAGGAATGGAGTTCAAATTCTTACCTCTTTCTATTCTGCGAATAGTGACTGATTGAAAACAGTTCTCCATGGACAAGCTGGTAGTAAAGGATTTCATAAATCTGAGTGCGATCTAGAAACCACTACTTTGTCAGTATGTTATGGCTCCCTACAAGAATCTAGTGCTATGTCTCAATTTATTTAAATTTTAGTAGCTGAAGCAACAGTTTGTCTGTAGTTAATTATGACATAGTTTGACCAGACTTAGCGATTATTGCACCTGCTTAACTGGTACTGACATGGCTTAGTCAGGCTACGCTGTCTTTCCTCAAAACTCTTGCTCTTTTGCTTGGTTTAGTGGTTCTCCCTTTTTTCCGATTTGTTGTGTCAACATAAAGGTGTCACTCTTCCCCACCCAGAAAACTTCATCCATTTTAGTACATTTGTCATTTCTATCCTGGTTTAGTCTCAAGTGTTTGCCTCTTATTTTATCTCTTAGAAGGGAGATACTTTCTAACCTTCTCCTTGCTGTTGTACATTGTTGAAAGCAGTGCAGTTGCAGGAAATGCTCATGCTGTTAGTAAAATTGCTGTGAGGGAAGGCCTCATGCCACAATTTTCTGAGGATAAAATGTAAACACTGAATCCTGAAGACTTGTAGGAGTCCTGAAGGTTTGTAGGAATTTACAAGATACGCATTTTCTAAAAAACAAGTGGGGACATTAGACATGATCGCAATTTAAATCCTCCATATTTCTTCAAATTTAGTTTGCTATATATGGTAAGTTGTCATGACTGCATTGGAATTAATGGCATTGCACCAACTTACACAGCCACACCCTTTTGTTATAAACTCTGCATAATTACCTTAAACTTTTTCTTTGTGAGTGGCGTTCTTGGTCAGTATGTCTTTTTAACGTTGTCTGGAACTTTGCATGTACCCCTTTTTAATTTTGAATCTTTTCTAGCGTGAATGAAGTACATGATCCTACATATCAATACAGGGTTGACACAGGTAATTTCCAGGTAAGTCAGAAATGTCTTCTTGCTGTCCAATTGTCAGGTGCAGTTAGGCAATACAAGGAGATGGGGTTTGTTCTTCTATAAAAACCTGTAACACAATTTAGATGTGTTATATGTGCTAGTCAGATGGTCTTACTCTGAGTAGAGTACTTTTGTTTTTGCATTAGATCATGCATAGACCGTATTGAGATCCATCCCATTGAGAAAAGTAAATTGTCTTGCAAATCTGGAGACTAAACACCACAAGTTTAGTCACAGACTCTTGACTGTTTGGATTGAAAGAAAAAATTTTAAGTCTGTTATTAAGTCAGTTTTGTACATCTTAACTCCCGCCAAGGTCCCCTACCCTAGTAAATTTCAGACTTTTTTGTTTTAAAGGAAAATTTTATGTACATGGGTCCTTGTATTGTTCTTGGGAGCTGTGTTTTTAGTAAATTATTGAGATTCAGCCAACTCTGAACTCAGTTAACAAAATCTGGCTTAATTAAATTTCCTTTCTTTACATTCCCCTAAAACCTACCTGACTGTATCACCATCCTTCTTTCATGAGCCTACTTTCCCTGCATAAATGGACCATTCTATGTTGTGCTTTTGGGGACTAATGATTTCTATTGATGGAAGAAGGAATAGATGAAATCTTATTAAATAATAAAACCTAACACTTTTCTTACAGGGAATGAAAATCTTCTTCCTTGTGGTGGCAACCACATACGTTCTCTACCTTTTGTTCCTGATAGTGAGGGCATGCTCAGAACTTCAAAACATGCCTTATGTTGGTAAGGAGTATTTCCTTTGATTCTTCCCAAACAGGCTTGCTTCTCCTAGATGTAGGTGTAAATTCACTGATAACAACTTTTCTTAATCTTTTTCAGATCTCAGGTTAAAATTCTTGACTGCATTAACCTTTGTAGTGCTTGTCATTAGGTAAGCTTTTCAAAGTATGTTTGTCAGTACTGTAACTTTTCTAACCTTTTTTCAGGGCTTTGAATACATTTTGTTGCTAATAAAATAGTCAATGAAACTGAAGAATGCCTTTTGATACTAATGTGATGGCAAGCATTTCTTAAATTTTTAACCCATCTTGAGGCTTTTTGAGCTAACTTTATGTTATTTTGATTAACATGGCAGTGCACAAGATTTAGAAGTTCACTTGGCAGAGCTCTTCTGGAGCTTTGTAGGCTTCACTTAGTCAAAGCAGAAGTTTACAGTTAATTTCTTACATTACTGTTAATAACTGTTTTCCACACAACAAGCTGTTATTTCAAATAGGTGTTGACTATTGGATTGTCTGTAGTGGATGAAATCTGAGGATTTCCTCTTTTCTCAGCTGAGTGCTAACTTTTAATCACAAAAGAATCATTCTTAATTTAGAACTAGCAAAGCAAATGTATCTTAAAATAAATGGTCAGCATGTTAACATAATTATTCTCTCATATACTCTTCTATCAACCTACTGTTTCAATTTTGCAGCCTAAGAACACAGTACACCTATATGCTTTATTTTTTTCCCCCACAGCATTGTTATACTGTACCTACGCTTTGGAGCACAAGTTCTACAGGACAACTTTGTTGCTGAGCTGTCAACTCATTATCAGAATTATATCCTTGTGTTGTGATACTGCTCAAGTAGGGATGTTAATCTGTTTTCATGCAGAAGGTACTTTAAAATGATGTGCCTAGGACTGAGACCTTTGACTTCTAGGTGGACTCTGGAAGTTGAGTCTGTTTTGTTTGAGATTTCCTGTCAGCATTTGGTAATGGCTCTTCGTAAAGGTTATGACCTAGACAGTCTCAGTCTAGTGTGTCCACTATGGACACAATGCATCACAACTGGTTGTGATACTCTCCAAGAGGAATGAAGACTCAGATATGCATGCCTGGTGCAAATGTAACTAATTTTAATGAGCTATTATGGCAAATTTGGCTGTATTTGCTGCCTTAGTTGTTTGCTCTATACTTACCAGTTGTCATGGGGCATACTAAAATATGAGAAATTAATAGTTTTGAAGTCACTGAAAATGCGTTTGTGCATTGGTCCAAGTCTACATGTGATACAGGTCACAACAGATAATTTAAGTGGCTTGGGAGAGACTATCTCTGATGTCTGTTGACAACAGGATTATGACCTGTATTCCTGGCCCCAAACCTTGAGATCCTAATTCATTCTACTTTCTGAGAATGTTTGTGTGACTGCGGCTGGTCTGGCTACTGATCAGCTTAGGCATGAGTTGGGAGGAGAAAACAATATTGTAAAACCTTTAGTATTTACTCAAAACAGTGGCAAGAAACCATCTTCAGAGTTCTATCCACCTGTAGTCCTTTCTCCTTCCTTCTTCATCACTGTACTAAGGAAGAAATTTTTTAAAAATAAACCAGACCAAACCCACCTGAACACCCAACTTACTCTGCTTTCTTTCAGCATTGAAAGCAGAGCTATTTGACTGATCATGCACTCCACTGCTCAAGAGCAGACTGTACCTCAGTAAATGTTACTTGTGTTAAAGCTCTGTTTTCAGTGGGAGCTTTACCTTGAAATAGCTTGAGTACATTAGCTGTCACTGAATTTAAAACATGCAGTTTTGTTTAGCCATTCATGCTCTCAGTAAGGTAAACATTCTTTCCATTGAAACAGCCCGTGTGTAGGTTGGGTCTTGTTTGCAAAGTTAATATGTATGGAACTATATTGAGCAATATCCTTGACACTTACTACCAGCAGAATTCTTATCATTTTACGGTTTATTGAACTTCTATCTCTACACATTAGCCTTCGTGTATTCCCCCTCCAAGAATGCACTGTATGGTAAGTGTGAGCCATTGTCTGGCAAACATGGATGGCAAGAGCTGCCATATTAGCAGATGCAGTGCAATGTCTTTGTATTTTGGTTGTCTCATTACTGTTCCGGTTTGCTTTGAGTTAACATAGGCAGAAGCTGCACTCACTGCTCATGAGCAAATTAGCATTGGAAATATGAAGGAACACATAAAATGTAATCAGCTGATTAGCCAGTATGATATTTGCCTGTAATGCTTTGAGTCACCTTTGAAGTGACTCACAGAGAGCCCTTAAAGGAACAACATCACTTCATTTGTACTTCTAACAAAAGTTAATACATTGGCGTGCTGGCAAACTGGACTCTGAAATCAGTAACATGCTGTTGGAAAAGTAGGAGTGAAACTAATCTCTAATACAGGAAGAATTTTGGAGAACTTGCTGTGGGGAGGGCTGCACAGGGCCCATGTAAAGGGAGATAAAGGATTGAGTCAGTGGCACTTCTGGTTTTGGATTGCTATGTAGAGGATACAGTCTGACTTACATGATGATTATAAAGCATTTCCCTCTCTAACAGAAAAAGATCTTTAAAATAAATATTTGTACCGAGTACATTCTCTGCTTTAAGCATTCTGTTCAAAATACAGAACCATAAAAGAGCCCAGGTAGGAAGAGACCTGGAAAGATGCTGTGGCCCAGCCTTTCATGGGAAAGGAGGCTAGATGAGATTATCTAGCAGCCTGTCCAGTCTTACCTTGTATGCTGAGAGCATGCAGAGGGAAGGCACTAAATAGTGGAGCTGGTCCTTTCTCTAAACTTTTTAGAGTTGAGATGGACAGAATTGTTTCAGGAAAATGCTATTTTTCCATCCAGAATGGAAAAAGAACTGGCTGGATGCAGATAAAGTTGAAAACCATCTGATGGGTTGCAGAAATACTTGTTTGCAGACAGCAGAAGGTAAAAGGCTGCCAGGAAAAAGATGCTATGGCAGATTGCTAGATTGAATTGTACTTGCATGTAACTATGAACTGCAGCTAAGCAGCACAGGTTATGCAAGAAATGAAGGCCTTAAAACAAGTTAGAGGGAATTGTCATAAATAGCAATTGGAAAGTATATGTTTCTTTTCATCTCACCATGAAGGTACAAGTCCTTCCTTCATCTCTTACAAGGATAGAAAATAACTGAATAATGACTGACTTGCAGTCCAGGGATTCCAACTTTGGTCTACTATATTTGCAGCTTAGAAATAATGAAGAAGTCTCTGCTTTTTAAATATATATGAAATTTTGATTAAAAATAATCAATTTATGTGCAAGTTGAAATATGACACAAGAAATTACACAGGGGAGGAAATGAACTTATACAACATGGAGAATATCTATCTGAAAATGAGATAATTGTGTTGTCTCCTTAACTCTTAAGAACACTGTAATTATGTGGCTGAAGGGTAGAGAATTTAAAAGAGGGAATTCCTATTTGGATAGTGTTGTTGAACTGTGGTTGTGACTGCCTTGGAAGTTGTTGTGTCTGTTGCTACAGTGTTCGAGTTAGAACTATAGTCACATGTCTATATTTAACGCACTAAATTAACCCATATTTGTATTTTCCAGAATCACAGTTGAAGGACAATCCTGCTTTTTCTATGCTGAATGATTCAGATGATGATGTGATTTATGGGTAAGATTATAAAATACCTATGGAGAGTTACTTCTGGTGTGTTATTTTTGTAATACTCTTTTACATATTAATTAAGTGAAGGGTTTGTTAGGGAAAGTTTTCTGCCTAAAGTAGAAATGTAGCCTTTTCTGAGACAGAAATACAAGGAGAATGCATGTTTTTTCTTTTTTTTGGTTTCTGAAAGGGACTGCCATGGCACTAATACAGACAGGTAAGAAAGTATTATGATGCTGGTAGGTCATGGAGTGAAGGCAGCAAGAGCGGTGAAAGGGCTTCCTTTTTATGCTGGGTAGGACAGCAGGAGATGGAATTAGCAAAGAGGCGGCGGACATGTAAATGCTTCAGGGAAGGAGAGTGATGCTTCTTAAGTCTCCAGCACTTACTGAATTAAGAATAATCAAGTCTAGAAAAACTTCCTTGATTTGTGTGCTTTTGTGTAATATGAGAATTATAGTAGCACTTGAAACCCATCCCAATCAGGCGTTTCTGTGCTAGACACTGAAACACACCCATGATGTTTTCACCTCTTACCAAAGATGCTGAAGTGGCTGGAACAGTGAGGATGGGACCAACACTGCACTAACCTGAACAAGTTCATGCTGGGATAGCTTGCCTTTGGTTACTTAGATGAGTAGTGGTAGTGCCAGCTTGCTTCTGTGCAAATCCATGTGAAAAAGGGCTTTCACTGGAATAACTTTTATTATGCATTGTCCTCTGGAGAAAAATCGTATGTGTTGTTCATAGCTCCCACAAGGAAGAAAAACAGATACCAGCTCCTTACCCAAGTAACAATTTGATGCCTCAATGTAGTTTAGAACTTTCTTGTTTATTTTCAACTTCTATCTGAACATCATGTTCAAAAGTTTCAACATGTGTCTGTTTCATAGGAGTGACTATGAAGAGATGCCCCTTCAGAATGGCCAAGCTATTAGAGCCAAGTATAAAGAAGAGTCGGACAGTGATTGAATAGTTTCAATTTAGATAGACTTGTTCATCTGGAATTCAGCCAATTCTGAAGTTTTCCTAGATGGACAACTTCCTTGGCTTCCTTACAGTCTGCTGTCATCTGAACACCAACTCCCAGGAAGGACATCCTGCTTCTGTTTCTGTTTACAAGGACAAAACTGAGAAAACAAATGCTGGAAATGGTTGTGGTGAAAACTGAAGAAACCAAAATTTTTACATGTCATAAAATGCCTGATAGCAGGATGTCTGTGGACTAAAATCTTCATCTATTTCCATTTAAAAGTCTCACAGAGTATATACTGAGTTTCAAATTGCTTCCTTGCTGCTTGGTTCTGGTTTTTTCTTTTTTTTTCTCTTTAGGGTGCTGTACAGCATACTGCCATTCATCTGTTGTATTTGCATTGGCTGTTTTGTATACTGTCCACTGCGGTATGAAGTGCCTCATTTCCCTTTCAATTTTCTACCTTAACCTTTTGAGCTGGAGGCAGGGAATGAAGTGGTCTTTTTTTTTTTTTTTTTTTTAATCAGTGCAAGAAGACACAAGCTTTCTATTCTTCCTTCAAATAAGTGATATAGACTTAAGGCCATTTTTAAAATACATTTCATCAAGTTTACGGGATTTATAAGTGCAAGATACAGGCAAACAGTCAAGTTGTAGTGAGCCAAAAAAGTCTCAGTGGTGCGAAATTATTTGTATAATACATGTTTCATGACATGCTTTACTGCCACAGCAGAAGTGTCTATTGGTTTTTTAAACAGCCCTTTCAAATGGAAGTATTTCAGCAACAACAAATCTCAGAAGGAAGCCAGTACTGGCTTTTTACTGGTCTTGTATGCTGGAGGAGATTGTTACTTGCAGACAATAGAGTATGAAAGTTTTCTAAGGAATTACAATTTCAAATTTCCAGACATTTCATTTTTAGAGTTCTTTTTTTCTACATCAGTTTTCCCTTAAGTTGTATTAATAGATAGTTACTCCCTACATGTTAGGAACAATTGTGATTGCTCATGTATTGAACGTGCCTGAGAGTCAGCTTGTGAGCTTGTTCTATGCACACTTCAGCTTCTTTGTCATACCAGTTGCCACCTGTATGATGGGAACTTTTACTAGCACATTTTGTGATTATCTGTATTCCAGTCCGTGCTGGAACAAAGTTATATGGGAATTAAGTATTCCGTGTACAATGCTGCTGCTTCTCTACTTAGAAGTTGGTTTTCTCCTACACCATTGTTTATTTAAGATATTTGTTTGTAACTACTTTTGTTTTCAGATACTTGACTTTTCTGTAAGTATCTCCTTTTTTCATGTATCTGTAACAGAGATTTACTCCTGTAAAATTTCTCTGCCCTGCTGCTGTAGAAGACTCTCAAAAACACTGTTAATCTACTACAATATGGTGCTGGGTTGCACTAGGGAATTGTGCTCATCGTTAAAGTAGTTTAAGCAGAATGGTGCAATGAAGTCCTGCTAGACTTTCTGAATCATATTGGAGAAAAAGGAGATTTGTTATGCTTTAATGCAACAACTGCTCTAGACCGTGCCCATTGCAATAACCTCGTGGTGGCTGTTCAGGATCATGAAGGGGGGACTTCACAAGGCAGCAACTCACTTAGAGAGGACCAAAGGAGCTGCTTCATGTGGTTGTGCCCTTACTGTCATAGAATAGTTCAGATTAAATCACTGCTTTGCTAAAGATGTGTCGTGAGACATTGTGTGTGTGTGTGTGAGAGAGAGAGGGAAAACTTTCTAAAATTATGTAGAGCTGTGAAATTTTAGGAGAGTATCTGAAATTAAAACCTTTTTGTGCCAGAGATCATTTCTTTGTTAGAAGCCAAAGCACTGTTGTATGGCTAAAGCAAGGAAATTGCTGGGGAGGAAGAAAAGGTTTTTCCCTTTAACTTCTTAATTGATACTACTTTAGAAGAACATATAGGAAAACATTAAAGAAGCATTTCAAGTTAGTGGTGGTTTTCTTTCCAGTGAACTCTAGTAAAATGTATTGTCAGCACTTCTTTTCAGAGTATTTTCATAAGGTATGGGAGATGTTCTGTATCCTAAAATTGTAGACTCCATTCTCATTTTTACTATTCCTGAGATAACTCTCCCTATTTGAATGTGCAGAGTTAGACTTGGGAACCAACTTAGCATTGTTTACATAAGCCAAATCCTTTCAAGTTCCACTGGAGTAACAGTGGGTAGAGGAAGTAGGTCTTCAAAAACTGATACTTACACGATTCTTGTATACTTAGATATTCTTCCTCTGAGACTGTTTAATTCTCTCCTAAATTGCTACGAAGAGATAAAATTTGATCAATGTGCAAAGTACATTAATGTTTCTTATCACAGTCTGAACTGGTTGTTCCAGTTAACTCTGAAACAATGCTATGCTTTGGGATTTCATTGACTAAAAAGCTTATTTTTAATCTAACTTGGAGATTATTTTTTCTAAGCTGTTTTCAACCCATTTCTCTTGCTGTTTTGTTTGAATAAACTTCACTGTATCACTACATTCAAAGTGGAAATGGAAAAGCCAAGAATGCGAAATACGTACTTAAAGTAAGTATCTCACTATGAAAATAGTGAGAAAACAGTTTCTGTGGTCATTTTTAGAGATTATATTTAAGCAATGTTTGCCATGCAAAATAGCTTTCTATTTTGGAAGTGCTACAGTGTTATGGTAGCTTGGTTGAATCACTGTTGCACCAAATTCAATATACAGTAAGATGACAAAAGCAGTGAAGCAGGTGAGGAACTAGTTTTGCTAGCAAGACTCCTCTTATTTCCATGATTGGAAAGCAGAGACAATATTTGAAGAATATTCCAATATGGATTGTAAACATCTTGGGAGTAGGTGGCATAAATTCACCTCTGAGTAAAGTATTGAAGTCTAAGGGTCAAACAGAAGAAATCTGTTTAAGAAGCTAGCCTGGCTTTCCTTTTATTACTGCTAAAGTAGTTATTTCCATCATTACTGCAACTGTACAAAACAAGAAAAGTACACAACAAGGCCCCACAGCATACAGTGATCCTGCTCTAAAGGAGACGTCATCCATCAAGTAACTGCAAGACTTCCATGTACACAGTGATTACAAGGGACTTTTAAGAAATCAATAATTGAGTCCAAGCCAGTCACAGCACCTACTTTCTGTAGTACTTGCTCTACAAATACAGTTGGTGTTGAAATTGGTGGAAAACTTTCCTAGAACTGGCAAAGAGGAAGCCTAAGGCTTAACACCAGTGTGAAACAGCTAGTGCATTGGATCTGTGGTACCAGTATTGGGGAGAATGGTTCCAGCTAGGGAAGACTTTGATCTGTTGTCTTTCTCTGAGCCAAATGACAACATTTTATCCATAGTCACCTAATTTCCCCACCCATTTCCTTTTGCTTATGCCAGTAATAACTTTTGCATTACTGTAAAACTTTTTTTAGGAGTTTGTAAATATGTAAAATGAAAATATGGAAGAATTGTGTACCAAAATGGTATAAAAATGTGTAAGATAAATGCTCTGTTTAATGAGAAGCTGTAATTAAATGCTGCTTTGAGAAAGTGTGCATGAGGACATGTTAAATATTCTGTGTATTTGTAAGTTGTGCTAATAACAGCAAATTATCCATTTATGTTGTAAAACTTCATGCTAATGTGGAATATGAAGGAAAACTGAATCTTTTACTTCAAGGAAGTTTCTTGGAAGACTTTATGTCCATAATCATTGTTAAATATGTTCATAATAAAGTTTTATATCTTTATATTGTATCCTAGGTTTATTTTCCTCCTGCTGAATTTTACTTTCCTTCTCATAAACTGTCTTCATGACTTACACATATTTTCAGTTTACATGCATTTTCTTATGCATATTTAAATTTGGTTAATTGCATAAGGATGGAATCCAAGAGGCTGTGTCATCACAGATGTTTTGCATAGTTTGTTGGGGGGTTTTTATTACCCTGCCTGGACTTGAAGATGGAAGGACAGGTTGCTAAGTTTTCTAAATATGCCAGCCAGGTTACATAAGGGACCTGCCATTTTCAAATGGCTCGGTGGCTTTGCAAAACCTGCTGTGGCCATGCTGGCAGTGAGAATTGTCCTGGTGAATGTTAGTACCAGTAATAAAAAAAAAAAAGGTTTAGAGATGGTGAAAATGCTGATGTCATTCATCAAGTTCTTACAACTCTTATCTTCCAAAAGTCTGCTCATAGCTGGTAGACTGCAAGAGTCATCAGCACATCACTTGCTGTTTGGGGTGATACCATTTCTTGTATAAACTCAAGGAGAGACTGAAATCTCTCTGTGCTGAATAAAATGGCCACAAATGTCTGTACACAAATGGAGATGCACCTTACTCCTAGCTGGAGTATCAGATAGGGTAGTGCTCATTAAGCAGCAGCAGTTAATCCTGGAGCCATTTCCTTAGGTTTTTGTTAACGCAGGTCAGACTCCTCTGTGGCCGTGACAGTAAATGACCTCCCCCTTCCTCCTCCTCCCTTGCAGACTGGGGCTGCCATGCCCCCCATTTCTGTAGCTGTAATCATGTGAAGAGCCATGGCAATAAGTGAGAGACAAGAAAGATTGACTTTATAATTACCTTGAATGCTCCAGCCCACAGTTTGTGTTTATTTTTTTTAAGGACAATTAATTACCTAGAGCAAGGACTCTGCCAGCTCTTCACCCAAATGCTTTACTTTGGCACTGAGATGAGCTCGCCATCAGCCTCTGGAAAAAGTAATTAAAACTAAGGTGTTTGAAGGTAATGAAAATTTTTAATTGGTTACTGTAGAACACTGAAACAGTAATACACAATTGCTATGCAATTTTAAAGAAAAGCACTATTTTAATCATGGGAGGGGGACACTAACACCCAAAAATCCACAACCTCTAAACCCTTTTCTGTAGTCCTAAAACTCAGATTGGAAGTACTGGTTATTGCTCACATAAAACCATCTATAAAACTGTATCTACCTTTCTGTAGCACAACTGTGTTTTAATGCAACAGTGGTTTCTCCTCCCATGCAGCCTTCACACTGAGAAGCATCTCAAACATTTGGGGGTGTTTTTTGCAGCTCAGCATATGCATCAACAAACAGCAAAAAATCAAGGGATTTGCTATTATTAACATGAACAAAGGACAAGGAATGTCTGAATGGCTTGACCAAGAAGCAAACCACTCAAAGTGCAAAAAACTGTTTCTTTTAAATGTAAATAAATAGCTCAGTAGGTACTACACTGCCAGCATCATTCTGGCATGATGGAAAGGACATAAATTATCTAAGCATCCGACTGAAAAATTTCCTTAGCAACTCAAGACAGCAAAGATTTATTCTTTTCATGACAAGTTCCTCTCTGACCCTGATGACTGGTTTAGGTACGTTATTCAATATGGTTTTAATATTTTCTTTTTACAGGTGTTGTATCATTTCTGACTGAAGACTGAACCCATACTAAAGCTCTCTCCTACAGCAATGTAAGGTATGTGCTCCTCAGGCTAAGGTATATAGCCTGTGGCACTCACTACGACACACACGAGAAAAATGAAGTGGCTCGTCATGAAGGAGATGTGTTTACAGAGCTGTTTTGAAACTGGAATGTCAGCAGAAATACAGAATCCTTACAGCTCTATTAGAAGTCTCAAATGTACCACGCCCAAAGCTGCTGGTGCATACACACCTGTTTTGCCCTCCTGGCAGCAGACATGGATAGGGAGGAAGAGGGTCCAAGCCTTGCCTAGCACAGGGCTTTCCACAGTCTGACTACACTGAGCAGAGTTATCACAGAGCATGTAACACTGTGACAAACAAATCCTCTCCTGTCATTTGAATTTGCAGTATTACATCTTCCCAGCTTGTGGAATCATACTGCTGTATTAGCAATCATCTCTCTCTTAAACAGCTCTAGCTAAAAGCCAGATTCTGAAAACATTAGACAGGGCTTCCTACAAAGAAGCAAATCACAGATTACTCAGACTGACTCCAGCCCAGGGATGCTCTCCCACATGGGTTTGTAATTCTTTCAGCTTCATTAGCAGTGAGCTACTGCTTTGCAGAAGCAGCACAGCCATTTGCAGAGGTTTTCTGAAATTCATAGCATGCTCCCATTTCTCGATTTGGTTAAAAACAGTACCCGAGCCTATGCTGGAAACTTGTTTTACTTGTTATTCTTCTGCAGCTTTACCCTAGAAGGCAGGAGACTTACTCACATGTTATTTAGTCACATCACCTGAAGGCAGTTTTTTCCCCTTTCCGAAAGGATCATGTTTCATCAACTGCCAGAACTCATCACCCTCACCATCAGCAAAATTAACATGGACTGTAGCAAGTAAGTTCAAGACGTACTTAACACATGTAACTGGCTGCAGAAGTGAATGATTACCCAGGTGTAGCTTGCTGAGCATTTCCAGAATGTGAAAAATTTCTTATCTTTGTTCAATGAAAAGAGTTATCATTTCATGCCTTAAATACCATACAAAAAGATTAAACAAGTCCCAAAAATGCAGCCAAGTTACTTTTTGATAAACATAATGCAATTTTCTTGCAACTTTGTAGTGACTTTGGCAAAATTATGAAAGTGCTTTGTTTTGTGGTATGTACCTCGACTATCTTGAAGAGAACTGAAAAAACTGAAACTTTCTGCCCCAATAACAAAAGATTTAAGTTTAAATGAATCACAACAACGGTTATGAATTTCAATAATTTAATGCTAACCAAAAGTACAAAGTGTGAAAGTCAGTGTCTCATTTATATTGGTCTTAGAAAAGAAATCTAGAGAAAGTGTTTACACTGCAGCAGATTTCAGTATTAGCACCTTGAAGAGAAGTTTTGAAGTAATAGAAAAGTACAGCAAACACTGGTATGGTACTAGGTACAAACATAAAACATGTAACAGCATATTTTCAAATTTCTACCTTTGAAGAAAAGTTATTTAAAAATGCATTAAAAACAAGTTGTTCAGGTATTCACAGTATTGAGTGGAGATGGAATCAAGTGCTGGAATAGAAAAGAGAAGAATGAACGATTTCAAGGCAATTATAATGCCAGTCCAAAGGCACTGACAATACAGTACATGGTCTTATTCTCCCATCTCACAGTGCAGGTTCCTGCAAATACAAAAAAGGGTTTCAGAAACAGAAGGAAGTTACAGTGATTACATGCATGCCCCTATATGCATTTTTATACTGCTTCCTTTAAGAATCTTAAGAATGAAGCCTTCACAACAGCCAAGCATTTCATATATAGCCCAGTTAGCATCACACCCAAGTGCAAAAAATACCAAACAGTATGCTATTACTCCAAAACTACAGCACTTGGGGGAAAAAAAAGTATGCTGCCTAGTCTTAGAGAGACTGGCATTAAGCTGCAAGTTGGAAAATCCAAGAGTTGTGTTCCTTACCATCACTGGAGTTGTCCCAGAAGCAAGAGCTTGCTGTATGTAGCCCAGCACCATTCTTTTGCATAATCACACAGGTCACTGTTAGTCAGTAGAGAAGCTTTGATTAATTTCTCACTAACATTTAGCTCCATTTTTGCTCAGCTTAGCACACACACACAGGCAAATATGAATGCTTGTGAGCAGTTTACAGACAAGGTTCTTCCTAAGATCTTCCCCAACCCCCCACCTATCGGTGCACTTGACTGTCCCAGCTTTCACAGAGAAGGGGAAGCTGAACTCACCGATGTACTTGAAGGGCTTCCCCAGCTTTGTGAGCTGGCTCAGCGTTTGTTCCACCACGCTTGTTGTCCACTGGTTCACTTTGCTGTGCTGGTAAGCATTGCCACCGATAGCACCCTCTATGGCCTGGGGGGGACAAACAGGTAAAGGAGCTGCACTGCTGTCAACTGCAAGGCACCCATTAACCCTCTTCAACATGGACCCCATACCACAGAAAAATCCTAAATACTGCTGATCCACACTGGCTATGGGAAGTGTTTTCAATTATTAAAAACATGCAGGTCAGAGTCTGAGCTGGGCATAGGGGAAATCACCATAGATCCCATCCTCTGTTCGTTTTGTGATATTTAGATTATTTATAATGTCCTACAGCCAGAGTTATGAAAAGGGTCCTGCATTTAAACAGTCCTGAAGAGAATTTAAAAAGGCACAATAGTACAATAGCTCATTCACACGTATTCTTCTACGGAAATGAAATTCAGATTTTTGAGCAGCACTGTTTTTGGGAAACAAACCCCCAGATTAAAACAAAAGACCCATGTAGTGCTGGTTACTAACAGAGCAGAAGCCTCCAGCCAAGTAATCCATTTTACTTATGAAGATAGTTTCCCCTTTAAGATATAAATAAAAGTATGTTAAAGCAACATGTTTTTCACTGGCACATTTTTTCATCACAGAAATTATTAAAAAAAGAACCACAAAATTATTTTGAATTCAGAAGAGACAGGAGCATGTATTAAAACATGTGTATTCAATTTACAGAGTCTGATTAAAGGAGTTATTTTTCAACAAGAAAAAGATTGCACTAGTTTACAAGAAGAATTCCAAATCCCACTGGAAATTTTCTAGACAGAAAATTCAAGTTTCTTAGCAACAAGAATAGTTCAATCACTCCAAACAAACAAGAACTCACTTTGGAGAAAGGCATCTTGAAAGAACACAGTAACATGCATATGCAATCTATAAAAAACTCCCGTATTTTACTAAAATACAAAATCTATTTCTACGGGGTTTAACATAAAATATCCCCCTAGAAATTCTAATAGGGATGCATTGCAACCAGAAAGGAGTGTATGAAATTACTTTAAATATCTCTTGGATTTTCAATATAAATTGCAGCTAAAGCTTTGTATCATTTCCACTGAAGTCCATACACTGATTAAATCAACATTTAGCTGTACTTTGAGAGCAACCTATCTAGAAATCTATTACATATCAGTTATCATATTTTACTGAATGCCTTTTAGTACACAGCACACAACATATGAAATTTCACACCAACAAAGTGAAAATGTTTAAATTACCTCTTTAATGATGCTACTGACTTCATCAACAACAAAGGCAGTCTACAAAAGAAAAAGTAGAACTTTAAATAATCAGTGGACACATTCTTCTGTTTATGATGTTTGAGCTCTGTTAAGAACATGCACTAGAAATTTAATTTATGCTTGTCAGATTTCTGGAAACTCAGAAGATACCAAGTCTGCCTTTATTTGCATATATATGTACTCTGGCTCCTTCTGCCCAGTCAAGTTAACCTTCTTAGAAAAGTAATGAAAAGTAAGAGATTAACTAATACTGGCTGGCCTTTTGAGTCAAGAAAGCTTCCAAATTTTAACTTTGAAGCACTTTAAAATAACACGTATAGCACTTGTGTACATATATATTCCCCTTTCCCAATAAGCACTCATATCCACACATTGCGGTGGGCTCACGGAGATAACCTCAGCTTGCAGTTAAATGGAACCGACATCTCCAGGGCACCGATGTGGACAAAATATCAATTCAGAGCTGAAGGAAAACTGTCATGACAATCTCAGCTGGGGATAAGAAGAAAGCTTCGCCTTAGAAACCAAAGGGGAAATGTAGCTAGCTGACCTTCAGCCTTTGGGGAACAGAGATTCAGCACGTGGAATCAAGAGCGAGAAGGTCCCAATATTTACTAATCTTGAAACTACCACCCATTTACACGTATGGTTAGTAGTTTATGTTTTCTTGTTTTATTCCCTCTGCTCCTGCTGCCTACCATGGCAGGGGGTTAGAACAAGCTGTCCCCACTGCGGGGTGGCCACTCACAGGGCCGGGGAGCACTGACAGGGGGGTCCCACATGGTGCAGCAGCGAGTCACGCACCACCCTGTCACTGCTGGTATCTCACAGCCTCACCTCACAAACCAGGACAGAAGAAGAGCACGTAAAGGCAAACTGATTAATTTCAAAAGACCAAATAAGAATGCAAAAATGAACCTAACCAGGTGTATGTTGACTGGGTTTTCACTGGGAGGTCAGTCAGCATCCCCAGCTGACAAAAATGAACAACAGCATAATAATTCATGTGTGCAGGCAGGATGCAGTTACACCTGCTCAGGAGAATTCCAACATCACATTCATAAACCTTTGGTCAGAAGGTGAACAGTCTAGCCAGCTTCAATGACATGTGACATTCAGAAAGATGAAAGCAGTTGATCATTCTCCCTGACAGAAGAAACAGCACATCCTGGGAGACATGCTGGGCAATTCCTTTTCTATACCTACCTGGAGGCACCAACTTGCTTGCACAATTCAACGTTTTTAAAAGCTTTTATGTGCTGTGGCAAATTGCCTTTTATTTTCACCTTCTTGACTTTGATTTAGTTTTGACATGCCTCACTTATTTTCATGGTGCTGCATTTTACAGGTGCTTACATTTTAAAGTGCACCAATGTATTTAACCAAGTAAGAGCTACAATTATCAAAAAACACTCTCTCCCACAGAGCTTAAGTTAAGAATATGCATGCCAGACATGCTATGCTGGCAGACATGAAGACTGCTGTCAAGCAAGAATATAAACCACATACAGTTTTTTTCTTCACGAAGTCTGCTCAGAAATGCCTTTGAGTGAGTACAAACATGGTTCACACCAAAGTAAAATGACTTAAATTCACTCCAGGTTCTCAAAGGTATTTTGATATCTAATTTGTATTGAAACAATAAAGAGATTTGAGAATTTGCTTCTAGTGCTGCTGTTACTTTTCAACCTTCTTCCTTTTCTGGAATGACAAAAATGAACACAAATTCCTGATATCCAGATTTGGGATACATGTGCTGTAACTGAACTATGAAATAATCAACACTACCCGTTTTATCATTATGTCATCTTTTAATAAGATGACATAAAAACTTCTTTTGCATTAAAAAATAAAGGGGAAAAATAGTCGGTTACTTTACGTTTTCCCTGCGGTACCTCTCTGGCACAAAGCAAGCAGACAATGTTTCCAACACCGTGTTTGAAAAGGGTGCTCCCAGGCAACACATGCCAACTGCAGAGCAGTACTACAGTCCTTAGTAATTCTGAAGACGTTTTTGAAAACAGCTGTAAAAATTATGTTCGAGCATGTTAATTACGTATTTGAAAAAAAAAAAGTCTGTGACGGTAACACAGGCCAGGCCCGGCCATCAGGACGAGGCTTTCAGAACAGGACAAGGCTGACACACCTTCGCCCCTCTCGCTGCTTCGCTATTGTCCCACCCAGTCGCATCGCGGCTGTGTAACAGTGTCACAGCTCACAGACACTGTCCCTCTGCAAAGCAGCACTGGCTGCTTCCTCCTTAGCGGGGGGACATCAGCTGGTCATTCGGCACGACGACTGATTGAGACCCTTCATTTATCGCACTCCGTATCTTATGAATGGGGTGTGACGCCCCATCAGCGCGCCTGTAGCACGCAGACCAGAGGCTCGGACTCTTCTTTCCGCATAGAAACAGCTTGCTCGAGTCTTCCCCTGACCTCAGCAGCACCGGCCACCCTCCCACCACGGCGCTCGGCTCCTCCGGCGGGGGCAGCCCGAAGCCACGGCACCCCTCACGCCTTTTCCCCGAGGGACCTGCAGCGGCAGAAGCCAGGGTCGAGGAGCCCAGAGGACACCCGGACAAGGGGCCAGCTCCCGGAGGGCGGCAGAACAAAGGCTGGGTCCGTCTCCCGCCGGTGCCCGGGACACGCGGCTCCACCCCGGGGGAGGGCGGCAGGGATGGCGGCGGGGGACGCCGAGGGGTGGGGTCCGGGACGGACGGGCACCGCCTGAGACCCTCCGCCGGCCCTGAACGGAGACGCCGGGCGGGAAGTTGCGCTCCCCCTGTCCCCCGTCCCTTTACCTCCTCTCCCGTCTGAAACTCGTCCATGTTCCCGGCGGAGCCGCTCGCGCCGCCA
>VZTI01002070.1:6318358-6349830 GCA_013397865.1 Struthidea cinerea | reverse complement strand
CAGCGCCAGCGCCCGCCGGGGCTGGGCTCGGCCTGGCGGCCGCCAAGATGGCGTGGGTTCCGTAGCGACANGCTGTGGCGGTGTTAAACATCCCAAAGCCTGTGGCTGAGAGAGGCAGGGGGTGCTTGTCACAGCTGGGCTTTTCATACGGATAGCTCGGCATTCCTGTTCAGCTACCCAAGAGGTCTTTCCCTGGGAGGTCCTTTTCTGCTTCCCAAGGAGGAAAGGAGAATCTGCATCTTGTTTCTGGAAACAGCTTGAAAAGAAGGCCTGCCTATGTCACAAACTGAAAAACATGGAAAAACTCTCCCTGTCTTTTCATTATATTTCCCCCCACCTCAGCCGGAGGGGAGTGACAAGGCAGCTTTGGTGGGCATCTGGCATCCAGACAGGGTCAACCCACCACAGAAGAATATCTGAATTCTTACAGTTCTAAGCAGATCACGTCATTTTTAGCAGACATCATAAGAACCAGGAGAATGAAATTAAAGGGCGCACTTGTCACAGTTCCTGCATGTTGTGTGTGTGCCGTGTTTACAGGTTGTCCAAATCACTGATGCTACCAGCCCGTGAGAGCTGCTCTAGGCAGTGGAAGATACAGTTCACACTCAAGGGGGCCTGGATGAACTGCAGAAAGAGTCTGGATGGAGGAAGAAATAACTTACTGAGGACAAGTGCAAAGGGCTGTATGGCGGCAGGAATAACCAGCTCGACAAGTGCAGGACCAGCTCACTTGGTAGCTGTTCCATCGACACAGAGTAGGGAGGTGTTTAGGTACAATTTATCTCAACTTCTCGTATGGTGCTGTTATTAAAAAAAAAAGTTAAAAAAAAAAAAAAAGAAAAAAAAAGGCATAGAGCCTGAGGGTGCTGACTGATAAGGTTTGATCTTGTCTCTAGTCCTCTGTCAAGCTCTGCCTCCTGTTTCTCTTGAAAAAGGAGACCCTGACCAGCCACTTTGGAGCTCTGCAGGCACCCTGTGGGCAGCACCAGCTCCGCCCACCCCAGAGGGATACGGTGGGACTGTGGCTGGATGCTGAGCACAACCTCAGCCCCATTCCAAGTCTTGTGTTTGCTGCTTCCAGAAAGCAGAGACAAATAGGTAAGGACTATGGGAAGACTGAACAAGTGGTGCTTGTTTGAACAAAAGCATAAATGGCTTTTATAACCATATATTTGGTTATATTCTTAGCATGTATAAAATACCTCAGCAGTTTTCCACATCCAGGGACTAGAGGGAAAAATACGAGTTACGTATGTGGCAATTAAGGGTTTGATTAAATGTTAGGGGGAAGCTGATAGTAGGGCTAATGTTCCTCAGCCTGGATTTGGGATACAACTCACCTGTCACTGTGGGTATTTAGAATCCTCAGGTTATTTCTGGCCTCTTTTTCAGTTAAAGTTTTGCCTGAAATTGAGGCCCAGATTATCCAAATATGATGCATATCTGCATAGCCCAGTGCCTCACTAACAGTTGCTTTCTCTTCCATGACACAGCTGAAGAAGGTGATTAAACATGACATACACAGGTGGAAATGTTTGAACCTATTTAGCTTAATGAGGTTATAAAATGCAGGCTCTTAAACTTTGCCATGTGAGTGGAATTGCTGTGCTTTGTTTAATTTTACTCGAAATCATGAATCTTAAAACACCTGAAACAGTTAAGAAAGGCTTCTGTGTTATACACACAGTTTGGTAGAGCTGGGAACAAGAAAGAAGACTGACCTATAAGAATAGCCTCTTTTTCCCCCCCCCAACTTTGAAATAACTGGGATGTAATTTTGAATTTCACTACCTACACTTAATTCTGTAATAAGCTGACTTAGGATATCCAATCTGAATAATGTTTTAACTTTCAATTGTTACATGAGATTGGATTTCCAGTTGTGAGGTAAAATAACCTCCTTCTTGCAGATGCATAAAACCAGAATTCTATTGAATTTTTATCTATACTAATTGCTTTATCATGTAGACCTCAGTAGAAAGCTGTTTTGTTTCCAGGAAAGAACTGTTTATGATACAAACGAAGCTTTCTGTGCAAGTCCTGCAGACATTGAGGTTAGAAGCGTTTTCACATTTATGGTGTCAGAAAAAGAAACTATATAGAACTCAAAGCCACTTCTCTTCCTGTGTGTGGCTTGAAGACTGAGCATATTTTGGTATATCAGTCAGCTTTTTTAGTCTTCTGTGCTGAGTCTCCTTTTAATGTCAGAAAAACAAATACCTTTGCTTGTTGCTGGTAACAAAAGCAGAGACCTGGCAAAAGCTGTTGTAACACTAGAGCTCTTTGTTGAGCGCATTCAGCTTTCAGCTGTTTTGGGGTGCTCCTCTGAACATGCATCAGTGGTATCGGTGCCCAAAGGAAGGAAAGGGGGTGGAGAACAGCCACCAGTTTTCTTTAAGGAGAGATATTTAAATAATCAGAGTGCTACTCATCTTTCATAAGCAGTTTACTTCCTGGTGTCCCTCTTTGATGGCTGCTGAAGAGGTAAGGACATCATTTTACTCTTTTCTGTATGGCATAGCACAGGGGGATGAATTTTTATTTACTGGCATGGTGTTTTTCAAACTGAAAAATATTTAATGGGAAAACCACATCTGCAGCTTAATTGTTTGTGTTGGGCTTAGTTGTTTGGTTTTATTTTTACTCTGGATTCTGGGCTGGAATGTTATTAATCTCACAGACTTAATATTGGTAAAGCATTCTCAAAGAACTTAAATAATTTTCACGTGCATATGCAGGGATGTGAAAGTTAAACTGCTGCGGCTAGGTAGTACAAAATAACACTTGTAATCTTCTTACCTATGAATGAATTTATGTGATTGGTCTCAGCAGAATAGAAAATAGCCACAAATTGCAATAGCTTTCGAGACTAGTTTTACTCTGAACTTCCTTAATCTGTTCCTTGCTACTGATGTATTACATCCATCTTCTGGGTTAATATATGAATGAATCCAATTATCTCAAGTAAATGAAGACTGTGACTTTAGAAGATCTGTTAATTTATAATTATTTAATTGTCATTACTTTGCTAATGCTTAAGGATCTGAAGAAAGGATTTCAATAATACATTACAGGTAAAATTGCTTTGAGGAAAAGCTTGCTAAGCCGGGCATTTTTAAGTTTAAAAACTTAGAAAAGAAGCTGGTTTTGCAATCTTAATCTAGTGTTAGGTAGGCCTTTTGCTTGATCATCAGTAACATAACTACATACTATTTTATCCTGATAGAAAAAAACATGGTTTTTTGAGGTTGCACTCTGTGCATGCATGAATCCCTCTCCTAAGGCATAGCCACACTGGTCATCCCTTCTCCCTTACAATGGTTTTGGGATTTCTTACGATATTTTCAAGAAGTTACTGATCCATCTGCAAGGTGCCTGACTGCATTAGTTTAAATACAAAATGTAATAATAAATAATGATAAATATATAATTTTAAATAATGCTTGGACAGATTATTTTTTGTGAACTTTGTGCTGGAAAAGAAAAAGTGTTGTGGTATTTACTAAAGAGGTTGCTGCTACTTCTGGTTTTACATTGAAGATGCTCAGCTTTGAGGTTAGCTGACTGTGTAAAACAGCTAGCTAGCTGGATTCAATGGGTGAGCATGAAGGGAGGGCATCTCTGAAGGTTTATGAGGTTGTTTTCCTCTCTGAGAAGGTCATTACTGAAAACACTTCTTTTTTACTGCCAAAAAACTACTCTAGTGCAGACAGCTTTGGTGTAAGAGAAAAGTTCTTATTTCACAATGGTAGAGAGCTTTTCAGTCCAATTTGAACACCTCTGTGAAATGATTACAAGTTCCAGTTTGTTGTGGGGCCAAGGATTATCTCCCATTTTGGGGGTTGTAATACTTTTATAATACATTACTTATTCTTACAGCTACCTCATCATTAAGCTAGATTTTGAGTTTTCTTTGGATGTGCAAGAAATACTGACAGAACACAATGATTGTCAGAGTTGAAATCTTCATGAACGTTAAAAAAACAACTGTAGGAGTGTTCAGGTGCAATACTGCTATAGCTGCTGGCTGTGTGGTGTATTTTAAGCTTTACTGTCTGCAGTGTATGATGCTCTTGCTCAGTGATGAGAGAGCCATGAGTGGCTTTCCCCCCTCTCTGCTTTGTGCAGATACTGTAGGATAGAGGGCCCCTGGCACTTTACTCTGCAGTAAGTTTGTTCTGTTGTTTAGTAGCAGGAGATGATCCATCCTTTCCATCCTTGTCCCTGTTGGCATTCGATTCAGTGCTTATGGTTTATCACTCAGAATAGGGCATGAAGTGTAGCTAGTTTGAAGTGTGTCGTCTGAAACCCATTTGCCCAAACAGGCTTGATGTATGGAAATCTTTGTGCTCTTCTGTGAGGAAGAGAGGTAGTCCTTTTTTAAAGAACTTGAAGGAGACATCACGTAGCAACTCTTTCTGTGCTTGCTTAACTGCAGGTGTTGCTCTTCGTAACTGTTTTACTGTGGCACATTCTTAATAGCTCTGCAAGACATTCATGTATTTTCTATAAGATCACCAGAGCAGTTTTATTGGATCCACTTAGTATTGACTGTCATGCACTTGCTAGCTTTTACTGATGCTTTAGTGGGATTTTCTGATGGTGTTCTAGATATGCTGGAATCTTAGGAGTTTATGGCAAATGTGCCTTGCCCTGTAGTGGATGTTTTGGTATCCTGTGTAGGACAGAGCAGCCAGAGTTTGTTCTGACTCCTCTTTAGATTATGTTGACTTAAATTGAGTTGATGGCTTTAAACATGCTCGTCAATCCCAGCAGGTATTCGTAAGGTGAAGAGTGCAGAAGTCTTTGAAAATGACATATATTGTGTTAAAAAAAATTGCTCAGGCTTTTTGTGTTTCAAATGAGTAATTTCCTGTGAAATTGCAGTTGGTAAGGAAACAAAATATGATTATGCCTGTCTCTGTCTCTTTTGTTTCCACAGGAAACCAATCTTTTTTTTTTTTTTCTTGAACGCAAGCTTCTGTGAAATGCTTTGTCCTTTTGGTGTCTGTTGAAGGGTTTCACAAAAAAACCCCCATACACAAATGGAATGCAACCTGTTTATGTATGCATATTATCACCCTCTGCTTTTTCTGGGGGAAAATTAAGTAACTTAATTGGGGCAAGTTGCATGTAAAGTAATTCCCTGCACTGACAAAAGTACATTGTCGCTATATGTCGAAGTTTTAGTGGGTTCTTTTGGTGGTTTAGGTTTTTGTTTGTTTTAAATTTAAAACTTAGTATTTGAAAATAATGATCCAGTAATGCAGATGGTTGATCAGATTCTCAGCTGAGGTCTATCAGTGAAGCATCAGTAACTGCTTTGGGAAAGCTTTACCCTTCTGTCCTAGTGTCTACACCTGCCTAGAGCCTGACCATGTGTATCTACTTGAGATCAAATTTGAAACACTTAACCAGTTTCCATATACACAACTTTAATATTGGTGTACCGTAAGTGGAATTGTATTACATTTCTAGTAATATGCACTAAACATGAGACAGTAATATTGAAAATTAATGTGATGTGTAAGCTGGTTTAAGTTGAATAATCTTCTTTCTCAACTTTGATGCAAAGTCTATTAAAATTATTTTATATTTTAGTGCGGGTTTTGCAAAAGTGAAGGTCACAGAATATATCCAAACTACAGCTGTGATTCTGTTTTAATTTTAGACTTCTCATATATTAGTATGTTAACTTTATCAGTTTGGGACCAAAATTGTTAGTGCACTCAGCTGGAAATAAAATATATCTTAACTTTTTAGTGTTTCTGTGCATTAGCAAAGATAATAGCATTATTTGGTGTCAAACTGTTTATCTGGACTTAACAGACACAGGTAATTGATGGAAGTTACTTAGAGGTCTTTTTTTTTTTTCCTTAGTCTTGTGGTGTCTTTTCACTAAAATGAGATTAGAAAGGGATATTTTTTCTCAAAAATTTTGTCTCAAGCAGTATGATAGTCATGGGATCTGTAGGCCTGTGTTCAAAACTAAGTTAAAGCTTTTTTATTGGTTGTTTTATGTTGATTGTATGAAAAATGTGAAGGTATGTACCTGAGTGCTAATGGACAGTATGATGAGCCTCTCTGAAGAACAGGACTGCCTTAAAACCTCTCCTGTGTCGGAATTACTGCATGAAAGGTTTGAGTGTAACAAAATGTATCCTTCACATTATTTGCATGTCTTGAAGAGCTGAGAAGAGATAATGTATTTTTTTTCCTTAGGCCCAGAAATCCCAAGTCTACAAGACCAAATAAAGAAACCCAAACCATTTTTGCCACTCCTTACTCCATCTCTTGGCAAATTGTCCCTCTGTCCGGTGCCAATTCAAGCCCTATCTGGGACATTGCTGCAAGCTCTCGTCTCTTTTGGAACAACTTTCAGTGGAGAAAAGAAAAGGAAGTTAAAAGACGTGTGAAGAAGTCAAGACTGCTGTGACCTGGATAACTGTTCATATTCCCTGGGTAGCAGAGACACTTAAATGATGGTCTGTGAGAAGACAGACAAAGTTATTTTTCTTTTCAATGGTATGACACAGTGAAACACATCAACAATCAAGTAAAAGCACAGGCATTTAGGAAACGCCCAGACCATCATTCTGGATGTAGTGGAACCCATAGGACAGGAGTCTATGAAACAAGTGAAATAGTGGAATTTGGCAAAAATGGCCGGTGAATTTAATCTGAACTTCCTTAAGGAATTGGAACGTGAGGCTGTTCTGGAAGTCCTATACCGTGACCAGATGGTGAGAAAAACAGAGGAGGAAAGAATAAGGTATCTGCTGTTCCCCTATTCCTGTTTTCTGTTCTTTTTTTTTTTTTTTTTTTTCTTCTCAATTACTCTTCTTGCACTTTGTTGTCCTTGTAAATGTACTCCTCTTTTAACTTCTTGTTAGGTAATGCCTTTGTCTTCTCTGGGAAAAGTGAGGTTATCCAGAGCCTCCTGATTTTGCTGTTCTATTGACTCTACACTAAAGATCAGCAAATCCTGTTCACTGAATAATGTGCTTGGGGAATTTTACTTCCAGCCTTCGTAGAAAGTTCAGTTGCTGGCTGTATTTTTTCTCTGAAGGCTTTATGGCATTCTCATCATGTTCCTATGTATGCATATGTATAGCCTTGGTAACACGGAATATGTTCAGATCTTTGGCTGGCTTGTTTAGCTTACTTTGTTCCAAGACTGGAGTTAAGAATCATTGGATACCTGCTCGTTGTGCTGAATCCATCGCTGTCCCTTCTCACACACAGCAGGCGGCAAGCACACCGTGCTGCCTCGGAGGTTGTTACTTGTGTCAATAGGTGTCATTGGTTAGGAAAGGATTTTATTTACTAATTTCACACTGTGCAAGTATCTCAGCTAGGGAGGATAAAGGATAATCCTCCAGCACTTTATTTGCTTTATATCTTGGCTGGGACAAGGACTGCCTAGTACCTTGTATCCTGCTTTGTGATATTGCATCCCCCTGGAAAACTAGGTATTGGTGTGGATAAGATATAAATTTTTAAATCCCTTAAATGTGGAAACTTAAACTTTTTCTACATAGCAAATATTTATGTAGGTATTACAGGACATATTAAATGAAACTAATAATAATTACATGTAGGGTTTTATAGAAAGTCTGAATTGGTTAGAAAATCCCTTTCAACTGCTGATGATGTTACTAACAATTAAAAACATAGATCTTGATTATTGGTATATGCAATGGAAGCAAATTTAATGACAAGGAGAGGTTTTGATATTTTGGGCTGGTGTGCTTTTTTGGTTTGCCTTTTTAGCTCTCAGATGATGCATTTGTTATGATTATTTTTGGTTTTTTACTTGGTAGAATATTTAGTTCTTGGATAAATATGATTAAAAAAAACATCAAATGGAAGGGAGCACTGTTTAGTCTCAGTTTTTGTGAGTGAAGGCATAATCACTTGCATAAAATGATTTCAGCACCCTGCCCTGAGCGGGCCTGAAATGAACAAAACCCCATTTATGCTTAACTATTTCTCTGTTCATATGCACAGTTCTGGTCACACACACAGAGTCACTGCAAAAATGCTGTGTGTAGACATTTTCAAAAGTGCTCGACAGAGGTCACACTTGAGGGCATGTCTCCCACTAGAAATGGTACTGCACAACCAGGGTATTATTAACTTGTGCTTTACATGAGGATTTTGCCCTCTGTAATTTTTTTTCTTTTCCTTTTTTACCCGTGGGATTAGGAAAATGAAACTGCAGCTGCAGCAACTTCGGTGGAAAGGGGCAAAAAATGCAAGGCATGAATACCAGGAGAGATCTTGTGCTCGCTGTCAGAAGTCACTGGGGTTGTTGATGAACAGAGGCGCAGTGTGCAATGGATGCAGTCATCGGGTGTGCTCGGAATGCCGTGTCTGCCTGAACCCCTGCCTTTGGAAATGCACCATTTGTTATGCTCATGGGTAAGGAATTTTGCTGGTTTACACCAGTCATCCAATGGATGCCCACTGGTTTTGTGTATCTGTTGCTGAAACAGTTAATGAAACAAAGCCACTGGTGTAATGAAAATGTTGGCTGAAGTCCTGGTAGTGATGAAATGGATGGGAAATTCGTGTTACACTTCACGTAGCTGGTATTTCCCTTCCCGTGTTTAGCAAAATGGATCCTCAGGGTAGGCCAGAGGTACTGTGAGTGTGACAAAGATGAGAACAGCGAAGCATAGAAACAGTCGTGAGTTTCTCAGCCACAGAGAGAACTCCTTCCCCTGACTCAATGTTGAACCAGTGTGTCCTCACAACCTGATGAAGGCGCTCTGCTTTGATGTAGTATAGCCAATTTCTTGACAATTTCCTAATCATTATTTTCTGCCTCTTATCACAGGAATGAGAAACCAGGATCAATGAATAATTTGAAGTCATGCTTTATAAAATTTTAAAGAGCAAAACCAATTAATAACGTTACTAGGATTTGTTCAAATATAGTCAGAAATCCAAAATTTTTTACTTTGAATTAGTTGGTTTTTTTCTTTTACTATATCGCATTTTTGTATTTCAGGATACAGGAAACAATCTTTCTTTTACTGTATTGGTACTTTTTTTAATATCAAAATATTCCTTCATGATCCACTCTATTCATTACAATCTTTCTAAGCAAAATGGTTTAGATATATTTTCACATTTAATAAAAATAATACATAGGCAAAGAATGATAGTTTTGGAAATTATTCAAAAGCTCTGCTGGATTATAAATATCCCTGTGGAAGGGGTGAGGATTTGGATGAAAATTTATTTTATGCCAATACAAGATGAATCCACCACTCCCTCTGCAGGTGCAAAAATGAGATTAAAATAGAGGGAAATATAAGGCAAAGTATTGGTCTCAAGTTAAACAAATTTGTACTAGGTTGAAGTAATTTTTTATACTTTGTAAGAGAGTTATAAACTATCCCCAACAAGATATTCTCTGACTCTTCAGTTTATTTAGCAACTAATGTGCAAAATAGGTAGATCAGCTCTATTTATACTTGATACAAAACAGTTACTAGACTTTGGTGCATGCATTTTGCTGTGTTTCAAACTATATGCATTAAATTGAAAATTCAGAAGTGAACTTTTCATATCCTTCTCTAGATACCCTCTCCACTTCGTCTTGGTTTAAATTAGTTTCCAGTTATTTGGTGGCCACAGTGGAAATCCCCTATTGCGAGTGGTTGGTTGTTAAGCTGCTTTGTGTAGTACTGCACACCCTTAATTATTTCATAAGCTTGTCCAGATATTTAATGGTAAAATCAGGAAAACATTATTTAGATTAATTAAAAGACCTTTTTACTTTTTCTTCAGGAAATTACCTTTTTTTAATCTTGCTAATACAGATGGATATATCAGCTGTCATTGAATTTCTCTTTATAGTGAAGAGAGAGCACATTTGGTCTTTAGTCATGGTGTAAAGTCAATTAAATTCAGTCAGACTTCTTCCATTGCCTTCAGTGAGCTTTACATCAAAGCTGCAAATCTCAAGAAGGGTAGGGAGTGCAGCAATGTGGTAGATGCTACTCAGCACCTTTTGTTTATCCTGGTGAGGGGAAAAGAGGATGGCTAAGAAAGGTAAGCGCTTATTTTCAAGTCTCAAGTAACTCTAGTTTTGAGTCTTGTTTATCACTAGAGTAATTTTTTCCTGAACCAAACAGCAGCAGCAGCACTGTGTAAGTTCTCCCCTAGACACTGGGGTCATGTTTGTAAGGAACTTGCTTATACACCTCAGTGAAAGAGCATGCAGGGATAAGCAAATTTTGTATTTCTTACAAAATAAGGAATTTTGAAAGCCTTGTGACAAAGTTTGTATCTTTCAACTGGAAGAGGCATCTCTTGTGTGAAAGGAGTTGGTATAGCGTGCTGGGTTTTTTTAAGGGAATCCTATCTTCTAGGAGTCTAGAAAGACGTTTTCTTTGGAGGAGTTTAGTCTATTTTAGCTGACAAAGGTTCTTTATTAGCTTTGTTTTCATACTTTTGGTCGTATCTTAACTCAATACACTCTTTGTCCAAGGAAAAAAAGGTATTTTCATTCTGTGCATAGTCAAATTATCATAGAATGGTTTCGGTTGGAAGGGACCACAAAGATCATCTGGGTTCCACCCACCCTGCCATGGGCAGAGACACTTTCCCCTAGACCAGGTTGCTTAGAGCCTCGTCCAGCTTGGCCTTGAACACCTCCAAGGAAGGGGTGTCCAGAACTTCTCCAGGTAGATTCAATTATCACATGAATCGCTGCAGAACTGGAGATTAAACTCTGGAAGATAACCAGAGGGTAGTGGGAATAACATAAAGGGAAGGCTGGGGATGAAAATCAAGGCACTACCAATGCAAAGCCCTTGAAGACAGAGATTTCAGACATTTATTAGTTAATAGATCTCCATCCAAGATAAGTAAGTATCCTGTCTCAGTTATTTAAACCTAATTTTCAGACTCACCTGTGTTCAGTTATGCACAAGGATCTATGGTTAGGTATGAAAATAAATTGTGCAGTTTACATGGGTAGTGTTTTGTTTTTTTTTTTTTTTTAATATTCTGCATTGCTAGTTACAAAGTTACAATTTAAATGCCTAAAGGCTTTAAAATCAAGCCGCAGAAAGAACAAAAAGCATCCTACCAACAATTCGTCTGTTTCGACCCAGAATAAGCTGAGGTGTGAAGTGGCAGACCCAGGGGTTTTGTTGCCTGGCCATTGGTGGATATCACTTTAGCTCTTATGTTTAGAGATTTTGCTTTCTTAAGAAGATAAGCCCTACATGAATTTACTGTTTGTATGCTGTTGCCAGTTTCAAGCAATTTTGGCAGAGGGAATGGTAATAAAGAGATTAATTTTATAGAAGGAAAATCAACTACTGGGTAGAGAAGGAAGTTTAGTAGTGCCTGCACCGAGGAAATTTTTGCAGTGAGACTTCATCTTATAATAAGCATCACAAAATTCACAAGGAAGGGAGATAGAATATATGTCATATACAAATTAGTAAGACATTTTGGTGAGAATTTGAAACCTGAAGAATTCAGAGAATCCTATCATCAGTTAAATTTTTTTTTTTTTGTCTCTCTTTAATAATGGGTGAGTTCCAATTGCAGCCTTCAGCAAGAGTAAGATTTGATGAAAATCTGATCTTGACAGAGCTATTTAATCTGATACAATTTTGTACTTGTTAATCATTACTTTTCTGATCCTGTGATCCTGGTGCCTTTGACATTGATGTAACTGATGGTAGTCTCCACAAAAATGAAGAGATGGGTCATGAAGCGCTTGTGCTGTCAGGCCTGTGGAGCTCAGCGCTCTCTGGTAGCTGTCCCAAGTTCTGCTTGGAACCGTGTCCTCTACCATGGCCGCTCCTCACTTCTCAGAGAAGCTGCAGCTGTAAGCAGCCAGCACCCCAGTCAGCACAAGTGCCTGTGCTGCTTTGCAAGTTGGTTGTACAGACTTGCGTGCACCCAGGACTCCTGCCTTCAGAGCAATGCCTACAGCAGTGTGTATCATGTTCCATGGGCAGTCCTACATTGCAAAAAGGAAAACAAACTATCAAACAAAAACCCTGTCAAAACCAATCTAAAAGTCCCCAAAGGATTCTGCCCCTCTGTGTTTTTTTTCAGACCCACAGCAAAACCAGTCAGTGGATTGGGTAGTCATGAAATCTTAGTTTTATGGTAGGGTTGAAAAAGGATGTTGGATTGTTATGTAGTTACTGAGCACTTGAAGAAATGCACTTGCAAACATTTTGATTCAAATATCTTTTGATTGTTTTCCAGAGATGTGAAAGTAAAGGCTGGTGAATGGTTCTTTGAGGAACGAGCAAAGAAATACCCAGGTGAAGGTAATCCCTGGAACAGATCATAAACTGCTATGTAATGTGTAGTTGTCATCTAAGTGAAACACAGAATGTAGTGTGACACTGTATCTAATGTTTCTTTCATTTTACCACGCAGTCCATCTGTCTGTGCAGTAAATAAAACATGAAGACAAATTAACAGAATGCATTTAAAGGTAGAACTTATTTTGTCTGAGTAATGAAAATAAGAAAATTCCTGGCCCTGTAAATTTCAATTAATGAGCATGTAAGACTTCTAAGAAATACAGTGGCATGAAATTAATATAGAAATGTTATATGTACAGGAAGAAAATGATCTTGCATTCATCATTTGCCAAAGTTAAAACTTCAGTTGTTTTCACTGAGGAAGTTCTTAAGTTTAAAGAAATGATAGACTAGAATAACCCCCTGCCATGTACAACTATGAATCAGCAGAGAGCTAAACGCTTACTGTTTCCTTAACATTACCTTCAGCCAGCTGGCTGTGCCACTGCCTTGTGCTGGGGTATTTTCAGTGCCATTAAAAGTACAAAGCCCTAAATGAAATTATGGAGGATGTGGATAGATTCCTCTCTGGGGAATGTGTTTAGCCTGCCAAGGAGCTGTTAGTTTTTGTTTTCACCTACAATAACTAGCAAGGTGGAGAGGATTTCTTTCCTCTGTCTCTTGAAGTGCCACTTCAGATAGGCATCTATTTAATTCTGTGCCTGACTGTAGTTAAATGATACAGTTTCACTTCCAGTATCTGCATCTATGTTTAGGAGTAGTTGGTGAAAAGCAAGAAACTGGGCCTTAAATCTCTCTTGGGAAGCTTGAATAGGAAGAATTTTATAAATGGAAGAGCGTAACCAGGCAAAGTTTGGGTTGTAGGTGTTTGTGAAAGGCAGCATATTAAGAAACCAAACTAAAGTTCCTGTTAAAACCCTTAATTTAAAATTTGAAAGATTCCACTGAAGTCCATTCTAGCTAACACAATTTCTCACTTTGAAATGTTAGTTGGCTGACTTTTTTAAAGCACAGTTTCATCCAATAACCATTGATAATGATTTCCCCTCATTCTTTTCAATGATTCTAAAGCTGGTAATTTTATCAATCTCTCTATTATTGGAAAATATTGTACTCAGATACTGAATCTGATATTGCAAGGCACTGACTGTCCATTTCCCCAGCAAAATAAATCAGTTCTCACTTTGAATTATCAAAGCTTTATGGTGCTTGAAGCATTTTGCTTAGTTAGTCTAATGGTAATACTGCTGAAGTCACAAAGATCTAAGGATATACAGAAGACAAACCTGCCAGGAGAAATATGTTTTGTTTAGTTCCTTTGATTAGACCAACTGATATATTTAAAGGGGTTAAAAACGTGACAAATTTTGAAACATAGCGGTCTTTATGCATCCTTCAATCCTGGAGGGACAGTGCCCTCTTTTGGTTTGAAAATATAGCATAACTGAAGTAATCACTGGAAAGTAGGTTTAACTAAAAAAAAAAAAAGCTTTACGGTGAAGTTTCTCATGTTGTAGAGTAAAAAAACTTACATTGTGATGCTCTTTATTAATCTTTTTATAGCTTCTACCTAAAGAAGAAGATTAATATTTTCGTAAAAGTGGTAGATTGGTCACGAAAGCCAATCAATTTAAAATCTAAGATAGCAAATGTTACTTATCAATAAAATAGAATTCTGGAGTTCTGATTGAAAATTGTAACATCCATGAGCAGATTATTGTTTCTACCACTAAGGTCTGTTACTTTTATGTAAGTAATGTTATAATTAATGACACCATCAGCAAAACATGGATCACATGCATGTATCACGAATTACTAGCGATTAAAGTCCCTCCAGATAACTTCAGTTGGCCATTTGTTACATGCTTTTAGCCCTTTATTATATTTGTGATCCCCCAGGAACAAACTACAGTTTTATGAGTCTTCATTGTTTGTGCCTGATGGAGCTCCTGCTCCTTGGCGTCTTCACATCACGTGGCTGCTCACCTGAGGAATGTGCCATGGTTGCCGTTTCCCGGCAAGGGACGCTCTTAGCAAAGGGTGTTGCTCGTGTTTGTGAGCTGGTCAAGAATTTTCATCATTGCTCAGGTCTCTAGTAGGAAAAGTGAAAAGAATTTTTCATGAGATGAAGAGTTGACCATGTGCCTGCTCTTGTACACGTTTTCAAGATTCCCTTAGTGTTTGAGTTTTGTGGCTAAAGTGTGCTTTAGTGCAGAGGGCCTGTGCACCACCTGCCTCCTGGGCCCTGGGAGGCTGAGAGCACTTAGCAACATGTAGGAATGGGCCTGTTGGCATCTGTATGTGATTGTCCTTAGCATTTGTGAAGAGTTCATCTGAATGTGTCACCTGCAACAGGGGAGGGTGAAGTCACGGTACGGTTCGAGATGTTTGAGGTACAGGAGAAACTTGTGTGTTGCTTGGTGTGTGTGCTGATACATTAGCTGGGAATTGCCTTCACTCCTGACTTGCATGTGCATGAGCTTCTGTAAATATAGGCCAGTTCCTGAAAGGCACTGATTTAAAAAAATATTACCACGGGCATGAGTAGCTGCTGTTGCTGCTAAATGATCTTTGGAATTTTTTTTTTACCTCCTTCACAGGCAGACATGAAACAGTTGGTGCAAAGCTCTTGGAATCTTACCAGAATCTGAGGTAAGGCTCATAAAAGGACAAACAATCCTAGGACACTGAGAATTTGTATGGGTGATCTATTTTATGTTATAAACCAGCCAGTAGTTTGTATTCCTTTATTATGAAGAAAAAAAAAAATCAGTACTTTTGGAGTTCAAATGATAAAAGCATAGAAAAAATTTCAGTTTTAGCTGTCAGCAATCCACAGAACAGATCTCATGTACAACAGAGTACATTACTCTATGTTTAGAGTAATAGTATCTTACTTGAAATGGACATGCATTATTTTTGTTTTATCTGCTTATGTTTTTTGCATAATTATTTATATGATTATCTGTTAAATTTGCAAAATACTTTCAAATGATTGTAAATGCAACTTATTTACTAGATGTCATAACAGCAGCATTATTTGTTCAATGGGAGATATTGCTGATATGATAGTTTTACAATAAATAGTAGGCAAGAAGTTAGACATTTTCACTTACCAAACTTTAAAAAAATAAAAAATCCAGTTTACAGTGAACAAATACTTGACTAGAGGCTGAAGCATGACCATACTTAAATTGTTGCCAGTGATATATAATGTTGTAACAGTCTGCTTAAACTATGTTATTTAAGTAACCCTCTGCCTTAAAATAAACCAAACCGAAAAACCACAACACCAAACAGTAACAACAAAAATTACTACCAAAACCCAAATCAACTAAAAAACCCGCCAAAAGCCACATGTAAAATAAGATATGAAGAAATTATTTCAATTTAATATAATTGTCTGTCAAGGCACAGCTGCAAAAGAAAGAAATTTACATTCAGCTGGATAAGATCCTAGCCAGGACTCACTTTTACCTGGGTGTGGTAAAGCTAAGAGGATCAAAAAGGAAGTTCACCAGCTACCTTAGGATCTGTGATTGTGCTGTGATAACAGAATCAGTCAGATTGTTTTTTTCACAGACCAGGACTATTTACCACAGATGGAATGACAGGAATGTTTAAAGGGTCTTTAACAGCTCTGAACCCAAGCAAGGAAGGATCCTTTTAGTATTGTAAATAAAGATGACTGTTTTCTGAAAACATCTCTGAACAAGACATGGGGTGTGTTTTACAGGAATTGTTTTAGAACACAGGACACACACTGTAATACTGCCAGTCATATAGAAGTCTAGGGAGCCTATCCTAAATTAAGTCTTCCTGATAGTTCTGATTTAATAATTTTACCTGGAGCACCCCAAGATTGAGAAGATAGAAAGATTATTCATCTGTTGGCATAATATATTAATTGTTGCACTGTTTATCTCTTAAATTTCTAGTAAAATTTCTGTCGTACCTCCAACTCCACCTCCTTTCACAGAATCACCAGCAGGAACCAATGTGATGGTAAATGTATGTATCTGTAGAATATACATATGAGCGCACCACTTAGGGTGTCATTCATATGAAGAGATCAGCCACAGAAATGTGGTAAATAACTGCTGTAACATCACCCTGTGATATATATGCAGCCTTTTGTTGATTTGTCTTTATTTTTATGCTGCATTGGTACTGGGAGAGAAGGTTTAGAGGCTATGAGGGCTGTTTTCAATTAGTTTTCGGTTTTTGAGGGAAGTGGCTAACCACTCTACTTCACACTAGAATGTTGCATCTGGTTTTTGGTGCCTCATCACAGAAAGATTGGACGGAGATCTGAGCTCCATTAGAACCTGAAGGATCCCATGTTCCTATGACGTTCAATAATCATGTGTCACTTTCATTACTGAATGAAAAACAATGAATTTGATGGCTGCCTTTGCATTCCAGTTTCTAGTGACAGAATAGTAGAACGTGGCTTGAAACTCATAGAAATTGCACTAAACTACTGTTTCATTTAATTTTGGATCCTCAGGCCTTGGTTTTGAAGCCCACTTCAAAGTAAACAGTTCTGTAAACATTCTTATGTACTTACCTGGAGTTTGATGAAAACTCTTTGATTTGGAGACACGGGAGTATCTGTAATAGATAAAAGTATTAAATACCTTGCAACAAATCAGTGATGTCATTAGTTGTATTTATGAACTTGCTATGTGATCTTTCTGCAAGGAGTTCCACTTATATGTGAAAGACCATGGAACTGAAAAGATTGCTTTCCATCTTCATCCATTAGTGTGACAGTTTCCAACCATGTCAATGTATGTCCTCAGAAGTATTTGTCTACAGAAGAGTCAGCAAAGGGCTGCAGCCTTACCATCTGATTGTTATGTGGTCTGTAGATATGTAATCATGGAAACTTTAAAATTACAAATATTTTGTGTTTTCTTACTCTTTGCATCTCCCATTTGCAGGAACTTGGTGAGTCTAAAAGGTTTAATAAATCTGTGGAAAACTTGTTTTTGTCTCTCACAACACATATAAAAAGTAAGTAGCTTTCACTGTCTTGTCATTCCAGAATAATGTAGTCAAATGTTTCAATTTTTTGGCCACAGTGTTGGCCAAGAAGTCGTTATAAAAAAGGCTGTTGAGTAAGGGCTGAAACGATTAATGCCAAGGCTGTGCTAACTTGAAAAATAGTACAGTAAGTCTAATTCTCCTTCGGTATTCTGCCAGTTGTTAAATAAACTGATTATATCAACCGAGAACACCTTTCTTGTAAAGATGTGAAAAGACTGTATAATGGTTTTTTTTAAAATTTACCAGGTGTTTAAATGCAGTCTATTTTAATTCATGTTAGAGTAATAACCAATTTCTGATCTTCATGTTATCTGGCTGAACCCCAGCTGACCCTGTCAAAGAGTCTATCATTTAACAGGAGTTTAATATTTTCATTCTCTGGCAGTATTCATGAGGACTTCCTTCCTCTTTCTCAGTCTAGTTGTGTGGAATTTTTCAGTGCACATATCTAAGTGCTCTCCAGTCCTAACAACTCTTGTGCCATTCTGATGCTTTTGGTTCCTTCCATTCACTTACACTGCCTGCTGTTCCTAGGGGTGCAGACTGTGTGCACCTCTAAGGCTAACTACACTGAGGACAGTCAGCCTTTGTGAAAAACAAATTAAAGGCATCAGTGACCAGAGGAAAACAACTTCTGAGCCTTAGGAAGATTACAGAGGCTTGCACATTTGCATGGATTTGAACAAATCTTAGTATTTTCTTACTGGCTTCAACTTCCACAACCCCACATGTGAGATTAGACCTGAACAAATCTGGCTTTAGTGCCTTTCTGCCTTTCCCCCTAACTCTTTTCTTAGCTTTTGTTTGATCTTTCCTTTAGCTTCTTCCACCCATCCTAAAGACCTATTCCCCTTTAACTATGCAAATTTAATGTTGCATCTGTGTGAACACATAGTAAAGCTATGCAGAGACATGGTGACCTGCTCCTAAACAGAGGTATACGGTGGTGTAGGACACTACTACTGGAAACAGTAATAGTGGCAGCACAGAACGGGATGCAGAGTAATTTATTCAGATTTCTGTTAGTTTGAAGCCTGGCCATATCCCAGAGTTACTGGTAAAGACTGTCAGGACTGCAGCAAAGTAATTTATTAATTCACTGCTACCGAAAGGAAGGTCCTACTCCACTCACATCTTTTTTCTCTCTCTGTTTCTAGCCTTATGCTGCCATAATTAGCATCTGGGACCCTCTGGAAACTGGTTTAGCTAATTTAAAGGGCAGAACATTAACCTAGACAAAACACATAGGTACTTTTCTGCTGTTTTAGTGAGGGCTCAAGGTAAGATACATGTTGGAACATGTGCAGCAGAGAGTGCTGGTCCATGTGATCAGGAGCCGGGAATGGAGAAGAGCAGAGCAGTGGTTGCAGAGGGAGATGGAAGCGAGTTGTTAGGTCAGTGCAGCTGTGGATGAAGCCCCACTGAGGTGCTCTCATTCTCAGTTACTGTGGAGCAGTTTAATTTGGGAGAAAATAACAGGCTGTTGCAATCATTGAAGTCAGTAATTAAAAAGTATAGGAAGTCTTATGGAGAGAAAGATTTGGGTTTCTTGACTTAAGAAACCAGATTTTTCAGACAATATGGCCTCTCAATGGAACCTGGTACTGTGCTGATATACGTTTTTCATCACGAGTGTCTGAAGTTAGTACTCTGTATCTTATCTTGACAGAAATGTCCTGGTTTGCAGAGGTGTTTAATACACCCAGCTCTTGTGTATTGCAGTAAATAAACCTGCAGAACCTCGTTCTGCCTCTGACTCTCTCACTGGAGCCAGTGTGTGTGCGTGTCTGAGAGCAGTGGGAATGAGGGATCAGCGTGTGCAGCACAAAGCTGCCATTGTACAGTCTTCTCCTTTATGCTGTTACCTCCTGTTCCAGTGTGGCTTGGCAGCAAGAGGAGATTACAATCCAATGGTTGCCATTTGGTGAATGTAAAATGAATTACTGGTTGTAGTTATATTTGCAGTGAAAAATTGCTCTTGGCACTAGGGAGAGTGTCAGTCTTACTGGCATTTGGGTAGAGAAGCCAAAAGAGGAATAGATATGAAAACTGAACATTTGTATTTTCTCACAATAACCTGTTCATTCTAAGAGAGTGTGAGGCAAGCTGGTGTTTCTGCCTCTTCTGCTGGTCAAGCTACTCAGATTGTATCTATTCCATTAGAACTGTCAATTCCAGTCTCTTTTATGATCTCTGATTTCACTGTGTATGTTAAAAAGCTGGTTTCATTTACAGAGATGGCTTAATTGAGCTTGCCTTTGAATAGGTCACATGGTGCCTTAATGGTGTACACAGAGTACTGTAAACATCTGAGGACTGATTGCTGCTAAGAACAAAACTAACCCATAGTGTCTTTAAAAATCACACTTGAGTGCCATTGTTTTCGAATACCATAATGTCGTATTGTCTGGTGTCTGAGGTTTCTCCACAGAGGCTCATGTTGTGAGAGAAGTGTTTATTTCTTCTGTATAAATTAAACATATGATAGCTATTTCATGTACTACTTATAAATTTTTAATTCTTCATGAGAGTCTATCTGGGATTGACAACAAAGTATCTGCAGCTAAGCCTGCTCATATTCAACTTCAGAAGTCATGGATGAGTGCTGCCCTTCCCTTTAAGTGAAATTCTGAGTGTACACTGAGGAATAAGAAGTGAAAAGTGGGGCATTAAATGTCCAGTTGTCCTGTAGATTTATTTGCCAATAAACTACGTGTTACTGAAGTGCTAATTCAACAAGGTACTTAAGTATGGACATAAGCTTATCCATATGAGTAATGTTATTGAAGCCAATGAGGGCTATTAGCGTTCTTAAAATTATATGTGGTTTGGGACCAGAGTATGTAATATTCCTCCTTTTACCCATATTTTGGATACATTTCTAAATATTTTCCAATATGATCTTCTTTCTGCTTTTCATTGTTGTGTTGCTTTATGCTGTTATAACAATCTTGCTTTTATCCTGAACCAAACCAAACTGCTTTACACATCAAACTATACACAGGGACTGTAGTAGCTGCTTCTGCAAGGAAACTGTATTTGGTGGCTTACAGTTCCTTGCAGCAGCTATAATGATAGGCAGCAAGGAGTATAATTTCCAGTTGAAACAGCATGAAAGATTTAGGCAGGCAAAATATAATTATATGCAATATGACAAGCACTTGTCTTCCCATCTCTTTCTTACTCTTAGGAGATCAATGCTAAAGGTGCAGGATGACAGTTTGAAAGCTACAGAATTAGCCTATAAATCTATAGGATTGCTTGCAAAGTTTGTTATAGTGACTTTTCTCTTTATTTTCACTTCAGAAATATCGAAGTCCCAGAATGATATGGCTGACAGGTGTGTCCTAACCACAGATTATGGGAAGACTGTGGAAAGAAGAAAGCAAAGAAGGAGCCAGTCTGACACTGCAATCAACATTACAAGCAGGGTATCCATATTATCATACACGGTCTCTGACTGTAAGAGCTGTTTCAGGAGTGAAATATATTTGTGAGAGCAATCTGATGTGCACAGTGGAATTTTGCTTTTATTTTATGAACAGGATGTAGCTGACATTCACTGACTGTGGTCAGAACTCTTGATTCTTCACAAGGTTTTTGACAGATTCTGCACAATTGATTTCAGCCCAGAGTTGAAATATTAGACTGAGATTTTTGCAAAGGGAGGGAAGGATTGAAACGATGGGGCATTCTGCTCTCAGGTGCTCACAGACTCTCTTGAGATTGAATTGATATCTGCTGTATGTGATTTTTGGGCTGCAGGGAGGTGCTCTGTCTTGTTTTCTTCCTGCCCCTTTTGCTGCTGTACAGGACAAGCTATGACCATCCCAAACTCATCCTGATGTTTTCAGAGCATTTTTTAACTTGGCAGGGAGGAAGCACTGCTGTTAGTTGCTATGCAACTTTCCTTTTCCTTTTGCTTTGGTTACAGTCTCTAGCTTTCAGTGTTTCCTTGAGAAATTTGAGAAAAATCCGGTCATCTGTTTTCCTATAAATTGTGCGGGGCTGAAGATGATGTCACATTTCTGCTTTAGAGTTACACTGAAGATTTTGTTTTGTACACTTTCAGCTCTCAAGTGACTGAACTTTGTCCATACTCAGTTTTCCACATAGTGGGTACTTACTGAATTGCCTTGCTCGTCAGAATGAGGTCAATGTGGTTTGCTAAGTGCCTGGATTAGATGCTGAGAAAAGCCCTTGCTTTGGACCAGACCTCATGGCACACATTACTCACAGCTCCTTTGTGCACTTTCTTTGCTTTCCTCAGAAGTGTTAGGTGCTGATAAATGGAAGAGACAGGATGTCAGACTGCATGGACTGGGCAGTTTGAATTTGCCCAGCAAGGTCTGAGAACTCTGTGAAATTAGTTCTGGTATTTTTGTATGCAATTAAATTATCAACAGAATTGGCAACGATTATTAGTTACCTGAGGGCTGCTTTCATTGTAGCAAGCCACACTTTGGGGTTAACTTTATTCCACAGGCAGAGCACTGCTCTTCTAACATGTTGAAAAACATCACAGTTGTAGACAATGTGAATTTAGACTAGGCTTCATTGCATGCTGATCACAAACAATCTGCCACATTTAAAAGATGGATATGGAGTCTTTGTCTTCAGAAATGAATTAACAGAAAAATCCAGATTATTTGTGTGGGTTTTTAATTGCCCATTTAGAGATTTAGGACTTATGTCCACACTTTGCATTGCAGGTTTTGAAAGAGAGATTTCAATATTTGTGTGCCAGAGCACTATTTCTCTGAATGATTTGAAGGAATTGGACTATATTTAAGCTAGAATTTTAGTTTTTCTAGAAGTACTGATTTTTTTCTAGAAGTTGATATTTTCCTTGTAAATGTCATTCATCTTTGCTTTTCTTAAGGAAGGGTAGCTGTTTACATCCTTACTAGAACTATGCCTTAAGTTATGGGACAGAACCTGTTTTATATTACACTTGCAAAACAACTAATTATATTTAGAAGAAAATATCACGTTGAAATCTTACTTGTTGTGATTTCCACCCCAGAAAGAACTTTCATTTTCAGAGAATGAATCAGAACAGAGGGGTTTTCCCCCTAGAAATGGTGTCTTTTTGTTTTAGGAATGACTGTGAAATAATAACTGTAACCACAAGTTTGAACGTGCAGTGTGTAAGCTGGGGCACTACTTAAGCCTCAAGAACACTGTCTGTTTTTTAAGTAAGTTTTCTAAATTTGTGATGTGTGCAGAACTTGATTCCTTCAGATTAAAGTTGAAAGAGATTATATTTAACCTCAGTATTAGTGAAAAAACCCAATCCAATGGCAAGAAGTACCAGCCAGTGTAAAATCTGGATCTGGGAAGTAAATAGTGTTATCAAGGGCCTCTCATCTTCAGAATTCCTAAGTTTATTAAGGGAAGTGCAGTTATATCTGCCTCACTGGGGGAACAAGCCAGGCATGCTCCTGTTTGGGAGCTGTTTGTGGCGCATTGGTAGCTGTGGGATACCTCTCCTGTGGCAACAGAAGCAGACATTAGAGCTGGGCTGGGCTTGTGACCTGCTGCTGAGTTTAGCACTGGTAGCTGTGTTGCCTTGTCAGTCTCTTACGTTTTGTATTGCACAAGAGAGAAGTCTTTCTGGTCCAAGTAGAAGCTAAAATTCAGTGTGTAGTAGGTTGTTTTGGTTAGCAAGTGAAATTAGTTGTGTTTCAGCTTTTATAAAGGAGAAGACAATTTCTCTGCAAGGAAATACTATTTTGCGTTTGCTTGGGGGTTTTTTGAGGCTGTATTCTGAATGCATTTTCTATCTGTTTCCCTCACAAGGTAACTTAATTCTAGCATCTATTCTTAAGGTAGGACACTTAATAGTCATAACAATTTCTGTGTGTTGTAATAACAGTAGACTGGCTAGGATTTTGCACATCCTGTTTTTTTCAGAAGTAATCTCAATCTATTATCTCATCTCTCATCCTTGTTCTCTAGTGCTTTCTGCTGACTGTGCAGGAGGGATTCTCTCACATTTCCTGTTTCTTTTATGCAAATAAGTCCTAATCCTTTCTATTGATTCAGTCACACTATATTCTTTTTTGTCTTTCAGGTAATCTGTTACACAATTTTTTAAAAGAAATTATTTTCTTAGATCCTAACCATATAAAATTTCTTACCTTGCTTTTTTCCTATCCATTGAGATGTTAACATACTTTTCATAGATTGTATTATCCCCAGGAAGTGGTGTGCCAGAAGCACCAATATTTTGAGCATATTTCCAGCCCTGTGTATTTGTATTTTGGCACTTCATTCCATTAACTGTTGCTCTTGGTAACAGAGGTGGCTGAAGGTAGATCCCAAGGAGTTTTGATTGATATATGTAACTCTCTCAGAAATTAGCAGGGTTTTCATGGAAAAATTGGAAAGGTGAGTGGACTTAGTCAAAGCAAAGTCAAGAACACCTTGGAAATTTAACCTTTTTCTATAAACAAGGCTAAATAAGAACATGTAAGTGTGTTTCTATTTTCAAATCTCTTTCAACTTACGTTCATTCTTGCATGGGTAAACATGGGCATGTGTCATGCATATTGCAAAATACAGTTTTTAATTTCCTTTAGGCAAGATTATTTTTTCTTCCAAAATTACTGTTTTGTTAAGGCCTAATAAGGACTTTTATTAGTATAACGCTACTTCTGGTGTGTTATTAGTAGATGGCTGTTAGTAATTGCTGTGATTGTGATCCTTAGATTAGCTGGTGGTATGTTGATTTTAGAGAATTATTAATGTAATGAGTGTACCACTAACTGGGTTGAGAGAGTTATAAATCAACATTTAAATTAAGTTACTACATTATCTTTGAAGGTGTACCACCTGCATGACCTTAATCAGTGTCAATTGTAGCTATTTACTGAATTTTCTTCTGGCAGCATTACTGAAGAAATCAGGACATTTTTCTTAAATTGGAAGAAAAAATAATTACTTTCTGAATTTCTTACAGATGAAAAGTACACCCAGTCTGCAACAGCTCATCACTGGGGCCCAAAATGACAGTGAAACTCAGAGCAAAAGTAGTTGCAAGGAGGAAGAAGACATGACAACCAGTCCCACAAGTGATACAGTTTTCTGTGATGGCAGAAAACATGTAAGTTAAAGGTGAAACACAACGGAAGAGGTGTTTAAAGGGAACTAATATAAAAGCTTGTGCAGAATGTTGGTGTATTTTGGATTATATTACAAAATGAAAGAGGAATTGTACTTGAGTTTGTATCTGATGAAAGACTGATGCCTTTGGCACAGTCCTCATAGTGACACTCTGAACTTTTTGAAGCATAAGGTGAATTAAATTAATGATGGATAATTGATGTATATATCCACTGATAATGAATAATTGATAGAACAGCTTCTTCTGAATTTTGCAAATGCAACTAACATTCTTTCCATTTGATTATTAGGATTGGGGTTATGAATGTGGTATTTTCTCACCTAGTATCTGACTTTTTCTCTTCAAGCTTCATTTACTAGAAGGGTTTGGTCAGTCTGCAAGAACTGTGGTATTGGAAATGTCAGTGGAAATTCAAATGTCAGAATGTGAGTGAATGAAGAGGAAACTGAGAGTGATGGAAGCCAGGGGAGCGGTTCATAGGCTTAGGGGATGACATTGAATCATCCTCTGTTGGATGGCATTTTGAATACTGCAAATGAGAGAGAAGGAAGCTGGTTATAAATGAATTCAGCACATGCTTTTAAAGCCTCTATGATTAACTGTGGCAGCTCATTTTTCCCTGTTAGTGATGAGGTTAAGCAAGGTGAAGTATCCAAAGAATTCATGACTGATCTTGTAAAGAAGGGAACTAAAATGACTTAGGAAATCAAAATTAAACCAGGCTGCTCACTTGACAGAGAAGCAGAAACACACACAGGGACCTTGGTCCTCTCTCATAGTTTGCTGCACTGTGGAGTCTGAGGTGTTAAGCTGACAAATGGAAAACAGTTTTGTATTACATTTGTGATTCTAATGGCAACCATTTGAGCTGGACTGTAGAAAGCTCAGGCTTAAAGCTGAAATATTTTCTACTGTCTTATAAAGGTGGAGGTCGAATTCCATTAAATTTCCTTTATGGGTAATTGTTGGATGTTGAAGGCCACTCCATAAAAAATATATCTTCCAAAACATCAGATGGCATTGCTTCCAGTCATGCCAGCAGAAGTACAATATGTTAAGTCATTGTTAAATCCTTGCTCACTGAACCAAAAGTGGTGACTTCCATGTAGAGTGTATGGGATGCCTCATCAGGTGTGAGGCATATATAATGCTATTCAGTGCAAACACCATTAATTGTAACACTTATCCAGCCTTCCTAAATAAATAGGGTGTTCTGTGGAATAAATATTAGGGACTTTTGCCGAACTTTTTTTTCGGATATACGAGCTTAGGAAAAAACTCTGTTTGCATTCCATTGCCATAAAGGATTTCGGTGGAAAATAAGCATTTTCTGGTCTGGTGAATAAAAATATGTCAGTGAATGAAAGAGCAGAGCTGAACAAAGCTTGCAAGGGAGATTGATTACACTGATATGCTTCTTGTGGAGGGGGCAATATTATATGCAACAAGCATCCGGTCAAAGCAGTCCTTACACTTCTTTTGACCTCCTCAGTAAGCACTCTAACTTTTCTTTTGACACGTGTGTGTGTGTTGCTTAGAGCTTAAAAGAGAGCGCGGATAGCCTCTTTAATAAATCTTTTGGTGTGAATTGAATATTTGGCATGCTGTACAAAGGAAGAAAAGCATCTCCACAGAGGAGAGAGACGATCTTGCAAACACTATTTTGCACTCATAGCTGCTGGGTTGTGCAATGCAGAACTCCTTGGTCAACCAGTCCTGAGTAGGTTGGTGTTTATTTTCAGGGGGAGGAGTGATCTAACACAGATCTCTTAGCAATCTAGGGCAGTGTTGCTGAGAAACTGATCACAACAACAGTGGTGCCTTCGTGACAAGTGCTGTGTAAAAAGTTTCTAGGGCTCACCTTAAAGAATATCATTATAAATGAATGGAGACCAAACTGTTCTGAGTTGATAATTTGTTACAGTGAAGGCAAGATAGCATCCTGAAGTTACGTGTCTGGGCTGGGCCACACAAAGGATTAGTCTCTTCCGTCTTTGCAGTGTCCTGGCTTCTGTAAATGCTGGAATTACTCTTTATATGTGTAGATGGACCACATATAAAGCATCCAAACCTTTGCCCCAAAGGTGAAAGTAGATGAAGGGAGAACAAAGGGCTGAGGTGAACTAGGGAACATCATCTTTATGCACCCACATACAACAGCGGGAAGTATCATATTTTAGTCTCTCCTGAATGGTGTGCAATACAGAGTACACCATTTTTATATAGAATTGGGCCATCTTGTAAGGTATTTACTGCATGTCCAGGCCACTTTGGTATTTCCTATAATACATGGTAGAACTGAATGTCTTGGTAGTGTACCCTACTATGAGCTATGTATTAAAAGCAGTCTAATGCAATGGGTTTTTAATGTTTTTTAGATTTCAGAGGGTTTTTTCATTCCCTTTCAGATACTTATCCCATTTTTCTCATGGGAAGTGACATAGCAGTTTTATATAAAGACAGGGTCTAGATCTAGAAGTTACTTAAAGCATTTTCTCAGCCTGGAGAGTTTACTGAAGAGAAGGGGGCAAAGCAGTAGAATTGCAATTACAGTCATAATTTTCAGGGATGTTATGAAAGCAATGGAATGTTTTGTACAGATTACTTTTAATTTCATGATTTGCAGTGGCTTTACAGTCATGTCTGTAAAGGTACTGGCTATTGAGGGAAATAAATGTTTTGTCCTGTTTGATCTGAAGCTGCTTTTACCAGACGTTTGTCTTTTCTTAGGGGAGTTTGTATAGTCTTAACAGCACTTGCACTGAGTCTGGCAATTTTGGCAAGGCTAACATCACGGGAGAAATAGAGTTTGCCTTAAAGTACAACTTCAGAGCTTGCATCTTGGAAGTTTGCATCAAGGGATGCAAGAACCTGGCTTATGGAGAAGAGAAAAAGAAGAAGTGTAACCCGTAAGTATTTCTGTAGAGAAGGAGAAGAAACATAAGGAAAATATTCTGCTTTTTACAATACTCGTGTGTTCTGAGTGAAACAGATCCGTGTGTGATTCTATGCCGAATTGGCACCTTCAGAACATCCAACATGCACACCAACGCTTTGCACACATACACACTGCAAGACAAACAGGTTTCATACCAGTGCTTATTCCTTTTTGACCATTTTCTGCCGGGAATTCTCTTTCCTTGCCTGTGAGCAGGCAGTTGGGTATGTGTGTTGCTGGTGAGTACCTTTGGGCTTCAGGAATAGCTATTTGGTTTTTAGTTCTTACATGGTGGCTGAAACATGAAATGTCCTGTTTCTAATTGGTCTGCTGTGGGTCACTGGGTGATTGCTGTACTACTTGGGTGCTTCCATCTTCTGTGATAAAAGTAGAAATTTCAGGTGCTGTATCGTATTTTAAAATCGAAAGCTGTTTAATGATTATGTACCATTGTAAGAGGAACGAATATCTACTTCTGTGATTAAATATGCCATAGAAAATTTTAGCTGGATAATTAAGCCTTAGTGATTTCTCTGTTTATCACTAGGGTCTTCTCTGACCATTCAGTAACCATTGATAGAAAATCACCAGGTAGAATCCCTAACTCCCTATTCTTGCCACTGCTGTCTCACTGTATTTGAGCATTTGAGTGCCCACGTTGGAATTGTGGACTTGCAGTCACCTTCACCCAGAAGGATGATGGATTTTGTGCATCTTGCAGAGAATATTCATAAAGACAAGCTTGGTGATGAGCAGTGCCTTGCTGGAAGAGCAGCCTGTGGAGAAGGGCTGTTTGGGAGCACTTCAGAAGTGGGTCAAGGTTCTCTAAGTCCCCTGGTAATTAAGCCAGGCAAACAGTTGCAGGAAGCCTGAAGGGCAATGTGGGAAGTGTTGTGTAGCAAACATTATGTTCTCTGTGGGTATATATTTATACATTTCTGTTGGTTTCCAAGCCAACTGAAAGAGTACAGCACAGTTATTTGACATGCTTGCTGAAAAGCAGGCTTTTAACTGATGTTTAAAACTTGATGAATTATTTAGCTTATTTGCTGGTTTGAAGTCTGACTGGCTGTGTTTTAATTAAAATTATCTGGACTCACAGAACAAGAAGATACATCTTCTAGTACCTGCATATTTAAAAAAGTAGCTTTACCTATGGATCAGTTTGGAAAAAGTAGAGAATGTGTGTAAGTTCTGTACTGATAGTATGAGATACAGCTGATTTTGTTTACCCAGTAAGTTAATCAAGAGGCTGTTTTAAAATTCATTTAAGCCATATTACCTGAAATATGTATATGTACAGTTTAAAAATGGTTTGTATTATGTAAACAACTACTCCTTTCCCTGAGCACTCTCTATTGCTGAAACTCTTTAGTTTTGAAGCCATAACACAAGTACAGGGCACTGAACTGATATTAAGGGGAATATTTAGGTATTAGTGTTCACTTGACCTACACTTGAGAAACTTTGGCTGTGAATCATTGGTGCTTGATATTGGTCCAACTCAGCTTACAGAAATTTTTTGGCTGGTTTTCCTTGAATCAATGTTAGGGCAATTTTGAGCTCTTTAGACAATCTCCCATTTTCATTCTAGTGACTGTTAGAACAATTAGCATTTGTAAGACCTATGAGTTATTCTGTATTATTTATATGATAATGCCTTTTTTCACTACATGGTACCTGATGTTGTGAAGATGAGATTTTCTTCATGAACAAGCAGCAGTAACCCTAAAGTTGATTGAGTTTATATGTATGGGATTTTTTTGAGCACATAATATGCTGTTTGTTTTCATTATAAAGCTGTCACTACAACTGACAAGGTGACTTCTTTAGGGGGCTGTTTTATCAGAGCCAAGAGTATGACAACAGGATTGCTATTGAGTTCCTAATCCTTTCCCAAATACAATGGAATTGAAACACATTAACTTGGTACACAAGGATCCTTATAGTCTAGCTGCTTTTATTGAGAAAATATATAAATCACATTTTGCATTTTATTGCCTGGGAACTTACAAAGGCAAAGTTGTTTAAGAATTAAGAAAAATTTCCTCTCATCTAATTGTTTTTTTCATTTGATCCTCCCTACCCCTTCTGATCACTTTCCATGTATCTTTCTCTTTTATCTCCAAGGTATGTGAAGGTTTATTTACTTCCTGATAAGTCTCCTTGGAGTAAGCGGAAGACAGCTGTCAAAAAGAGCACAGTGGATCCAGAGTTCGATGAGACGTTGAAGGTAAGGTTTGCAATTCCATGCTGCTAAGTGTGCTTCTCTGTGGTACAATCTTGCAAGTTCCAAACCGACCTGATGGGGCAAATCTAGGAGTCACTGACAATAATAATTTTAAAAATTATGTTTTTCAGTCTAAATAAGACAGAGTTGCTTTTGGAGCTGCAACAGTTAAGTTGCAAACCATTAGAAAAGTCTGCCTTTGTTCAAGAGAGTACTTCTAGTGTGTAGCAGTATTGTTCTGATTTACCTTGTGGCAAAAGCAAAGTGTCTTCCATAGATGCTTTTACTTGTACAGTCAGAAACTGGGTGTATTGCAGAACAGCTGGAATTTTACACATATCCCTTTCAAGTGATACCCCTTTGGTCAGTGCCGCTGGAAGTGTCTCTCTGCAGTTAACTGTGTGCCAGCTAAAATCTCTAAAACGTTGTCTGCTTCCTTTTCCTTGTGCAACTGATGCCAGGCCATTTCTCTGTACTGTCTAATTTCAGACATTAATAATTCCACCAGAGAAGAGTAGTTATGAGTTCAGATCCTTAATGCCTTTCAATATTGCTTCTTGCATCCTTGTTAGAATTGTGTATAGGAAACGGGAGCCCTTATTCTTACATCAGACATTTCATGAAATATGAAGCTGAGTACTGTCATCTGGGAGAGCCTGCATTAGTTGGTTGTTGCCAGCTTTCCCAGCTCCACTTTTGTACTCAGATCACCGTAAACCATTTTTTTTTGGTGTGTGCTGTGGCAAGCTGCAGTAGAACGTAAGATGTTGAGTTCTTCAGTAATATATTGTCTTGGAAGAGATACGAAACAAAGTTTAGTGGAGGGACAAACTCGTAGTGTTGCTTCTTGAGCTACACATAAGTTTCAGTGTTACCCCCAACTCTTGGTGTGTATGAACATCAAGAATCAGTAGTGAGTGAAACAAGCAAAATGTTTGTAAAGACCATAGTTAAAGTTTCATAATAACAGAAAAGGATTTTTGTAATGTATGTGGTTCTTACACAGCCCAAAGCCTGTCTGTAAGGTTTAAGTTGGGAGAAAAAAAGAGCCAGGAGTTGAAATCATTCATCCTAACTTTATAGTCCTTTTTCAATGCCAGAGTCATGCAGAAGTGATAAAAGTGAGTGAGAACCATGCCTGAGCTGGCTGCATAAACTCTAAAGGTGTTTACTTAAAAATATTTAAAAGTAGTTTAATTATTAGTTTATCCAGAGTAGCAAAAATGGTCAAAAGTGCACAGCAGTACTGCAGGTAAACTCCATCATGACACTGAGATCCAACTGGGTGGGATTCAGCTGCAGGTTAAGGTAGCTGCATGTGTGAGAGCTGTGCAAGTGCTCTTGGCAGTGACTGGAGCTCAGGGTGACTCAGGGTGATCAGCCACAGAGCCCACACCCGGCCTGTGATTCAGCAGCCTAAATATGGGTACTGATTTCCTTGCCTGTGCCATTGCCTCTGGCTTTCCATGCAGGTCACCTATGGGCTGAGTTTTCCAGTCTCAGTGGGTATATTAGATACCCAGCAATGTCTCAAAGGGTTCTAACTATGTTTGGAGAGTGGATCAAGGCTTTAATTAGCGAGCAGCTGAATTGCTTCCTTGCCCCTGCTGACTGCATTAAGTAATGCCCACTGACCAGAATGGGAGTTTAAGACCCATCATTAGATGTCTTCATCTTGAACTGGCTTTCAGAGCAGCCATATTCTATTGAGAGTATAAACAGAAATATATACATATATATGAAAAACAATAACACACACATAAACTCCCCCCCCCCAAAAAAACCTCAAACAAAAAAAAAAAAACC